>JACEIK010011728.1:0-34583 GCA_018107945.1 Datura stramonium | reverse complement strand
GTCGTTGTTGGTTTGGTTTGTTTTGGAAGGCGTTGTTGGTTTGGTTTGATTTTGAAGGCGTTGTTGGTTTGGTTTGCTTTGGACGGCGTTGTATGATCGTTGTTGGTTTGGTTTGATTTGGACGGCATTGTTGGTTTGGTTTGATTTTGATTAGGGTATTTTGTTCTTATCGATTCGGGGGTACGGGGGGCAGCGCGCCCCCGTTCAGGGTTCGGGGTGAAGCCCCAAATTTTATTTTATTTTTCTTTTTTCGAGTTGATGTTCTCTTGTGTTTGATGCTTCCGCTAAATTCGTTGTTGGTTTGGTTTGCTTTGGACGACGTTGTATGATCGTCGTTGTTGGTTTGGTTTGATTTGGACGGCGTTATATGATCGTCGTTGTTGGTTTGGTTTGATTTGGACGGCGTTGTATGATCGTCGTTGTTGGTTTGGTTTGATTTGGACGGCGTTGTATGATGCGTCGTTGTTGGTTTGGTTTGCTTTGGGCCGAGGCGTTGTATGATCGTCGTTGTTGGTTGGTTTGATTTGGACGGCATTGTTGGTTGGTTTGATTTTGATTAGGGTATTTTGTTAGCACATCGTTGTTTTGTTTTGTTGGAATTTGATTGTGGGATTTGGTACTTGTGTGGAGGTGAAGCAAGGTATTAGGAATTTGGGATTGTTTTGTTTCGGAAATCGAAGGGTATCGCATGCGATATGATGCATTCGGTGACACCTTGTGTTTTGGATCTGTTGGTTACGGCTTCTTGCGAGATATGGGAGTTCACATTTCTCGGCCTCTCCTCACATTTGTGATAACAAGCGGATTGGCGACCTTTTACGAAGGCTCGGTCGACGTCTCGGTTTCGTTTCAACGTGGCCAATGACTCACCCGTGCTTATTGCGTGGCATTATGAGTTTGAGGGGGAATGTTAGCCCATATAATTGTTAGTAGATGGACCTTAGGGCTTTAGGTAGTCCTGGACATTAGGATTTTAAGAACCAGTCTGATCATGGTAGGATTTTAGGTAGTCATGGGCATTAGGATTTTCGTGTCCTTAGTCACATGAAGCATTAGGTTTTTAGTTTATGCCTATAGGCACCCCCGCTTCCCATTCTAGATAATTGCATTCAATTGCATTCAATTCTCGATTAGCCTTTTTGATTCTTTCTTTTCTTGTTCTTTAATAAAACCCTTGTTATATATCAACATGCATAACCAACAATCCTTTAACAATATTGATTGGAAATAATAAATTCATATCAATTTTTAATTTTACTCGAATATCTTGAAATAAAAGTGAAATTATATCATGTCTTGCGTTACTAGAAATATCCATGATAAATAAGCACGGACAAGCACTGGAGCATGGTGTGTACTAATCATTTTCATGAGATTGAAATTGATCTTTTTGTGTCAAAGATTTCATAACCATTGTGATACTCGTGGAATCGGCTTTAAGACCTTTTAAATTCTTTAAGGATTTTCATATAACCTTCAGTCTAATGAACTTGACCACCATTCATTATACATATTCAAGTTCTTTATATATGCGAGAATGAAATAAAACGTCATTGTATCATCTTATGAGAACACATTTTTCATACAATAATGCGAGGACATTTGCGAAAATATTTATACCATTGGGCTGAAGTTGTATTTTATATCTTACGATAATTTTTTAATTTTTTAATTTTACTTTACGGCAAGAATCCATTTGTACCCCGCGGCATTATACCTTGGTCAAAGACTATAAGTCAAAATATCACTTCTCAGTGAAATAAATTATGCTTGAATTACGTATTTTATTTAATTTAATTATTTATTTGTCACTTTTTGACAAATTTGAATTCAAAGATCATATCGGTACCATTTATAATGTTGAGCACTACATTATATCATAATTATCACGCCAGGGTATGGTAGCACACAGTGCTTTATTAGGACTGGTACGCTGGACTCACGAGCCTAAGCACATGCGAGGTACCTGGCGCTCTAACTCGGATTCATGGAATCAACGGGCTATCTCTTGGTACATGTCTGACCTCCCGTGGCGGGCCTGCCATACGTGCCAACATCGGCTAACGAGAATCACAACATATAGGAAGCCTATGCGGGTAGACAGAGACCACCATGTCGTCTAGTTATCTCACAACTCAATATAATGAATATTGAATATCTATGTGACCAGGCAAGGTCACCACTTCTGCGAATACGGCCCCTTTGTGACACAATCAACAATACTAAGCATTAAGCATATGCACGACCCATGACCAGGCACAACTAACCACGGGGAGATATATATACTGTCACATAAGCCTGTGAATCTTGATAAAATGATCGGGCGTACAGCAAAGAAAGAAATAGACCTGCTGGTTGTCGCTCAGGAGGACGGTGATGACCGATGGTGGCTAGAATCCTGAGGGATCGACTCCTCGTCATGAGTACACACGGGCAAGTAATGCGAGCGCCCCAAAGCGGGCGTCGTGTCCTTTGATCACTTAAGTATGCAAAGCAAAGCGAACATACGAATATAAACAACATAATAGAAACTTCTGAACGATGAAATATACGAAGCCCATACGGGCGGTAAGTCAGAACGAGGCTTTCTGTGCGGGAGTAAGACGGGAGCATACATGTCGACGTGTCGATAATTGTCTATTAGCTAATATATAACATATATATACATATATATAGCGGACAAATACCATTGCATAAATTCGGAAGGTGTCAACCAACAAGCAATCTATATACTAGAGATTGAGAAGCCATCTAAAATAAGTCACTCCACTCGTCTGCTAACTCTGACACTGTGACCCCACAGGTCCTCGGCTCGGAGCTATGGCCTCTGACCATAAATAGCCCGTATCGAGCAGAAGGACTCTGTACGTAAGCATGTGTGTTGTATCACAATTTATGTCTGTCCACAGGCAAAAGCAGCAGATGGCTTATCTTCTTTATGTTGATCGGCTGATGGGGAATGCTCCATCCGTCTTCATCCCTGCTGCGGACGGCATGCCAACTTCTTGGGTGACGTGTCCCACCCTCCACGATTGGGTCGGCACGTCTCAACCCGAGTACGCGAGGACGCTGAAGGTGCCAGCATAACACAAACTGGTCTCAACAAACATAATAATCACGTATAGCAAGCATGTTTGAACTAAAAAATATATACGTATTACGATTCTCATTACGAACTCTTTTACGTATTTATGCGATTCTAAATACTTAGTATGTTATCTAGGATATCGTACGACTATGCGGCTATCTTGTATGCGAGATTATCATTTGTCGACTATCTTTGTATACAGGATATTATACGATTATGTGATATTGCTTCACTAACTTTTATTACGAACATATCATAATATTATAAACATGCTTGCTAAGATTCAAAAACACGCTTGCTAAACTCATACTAGACTCAATTCTAGACTTCAGAATTCTTTCTTCTATATATCACGCTATCTACTATCTTTGGATTACTAGCATGCGAAGGAATTGGCTTTACATTCTTCGACAAATTCAGACTAGCTAGGCGTAGTTCGGCGTGCTTTTTTCTATTTCTCCCAAGCTTGCATTCATATATATATATATATCAATTAGAACTAAATATACTAATTTTCGAGGAAGAAAACATCACTTTCGATATATATATAGCTCAAACTTTGGTTTATCCAAAGATCAAAAAACTCGCTATTTCTCGAAGTCAGGAAAGGGAAAATACCCATTTAAGAGCTAAGTATATTGACATAACTTGGAGCAATTTCACTTACCTTAGCTCGGTGGCACGACGATTAGCCGGCCGAATTTCACGTTAAATGTAGGAATGCTCTACTTCTTTGCTAAATACCTCGGTATCGAAGTGGTGAGTTTGGAATAGTGTTTGGCGAGCGTAATGAAGAAATTATCAAGAAACCTCGTCTCCCTCTGTTTTCCTAGAGCCTTCTTTGGAAATTATATGAAATGTAACTAAGAAACCGAAGTGGGGGCTTATATAATTAGGACTATAAAGTCGCATTCAGGGGAATCGCGATTTATAAAATCGCTGATCGAGAATCACGGTGTAAATCGCATTCTGGAATGCTGATTATAAAGTCGCATTCGAAAGGAATACGTTTATAAGTCGAGATTCAAGAGATACGATTTTAAGTCGACTTGGCGCTTAATCGATCTTTTCCGGGCCTTTTCTAGCATGTATGGCATTCTAAAACTCTTAACCAACATGTGAATAGGCCATACACATGTCAATTTACGAAGTGTAACAATAATAATGTCAACAATCATTTTGATATCGGTTCCAATATGACATAACTTATCATAATCTCTTTATTTTCATCATCTTCGGTTATACCGGACTCACCAGGTCTTATGAAGCGTTATGTCGTGATGCTCTTTTAAAACTCTCATTGTGTGATCATTTGCCCTTCTTTAGAGGCTTACCCTTGAAAATTGATTGGTCTATCATGCTTCTCAAACATGTCATAGACTCTCCCTCCAAGGACTTTAACTTTTATTGTAGCATTCATAGTGGAAATATGGTATTTTGGTTAGAAAATGCATCATGATGACTTGAATTATTTGAATTATCTTTTTGTAGAAGAAACTGAAGTATCGGTGATAATTCCATAGCCTGTATTTTTTAGTTGTAGCATCTCTCCTAATGTTAGAAAATCGACGTTTACTGCGATCCTATTTCGGGATCCCGTGCTGTGCTTTGTATTTGAGCAATTGAATCCATATACTACTGCATTTAAATGTTAGGTAATATTATTTGAACAATTGAACTATTTGTGAAAAGAAAACATTGTTGGCTTGATGCATTCACAAATGCTTGTTGCATGTTATCTCATACCATATTTTTGGAATATTGTTCTCATAGCAGTGATTTAGCTATAATTGGAGGCAATATAATTTCTACTAAACTTACTTGGATATATATCGGCATTATCGACATAATTTTTATAGTTTAAAATTGTGCTCTTAATTTAACAATTTGAATGAACAACCTTGCAAAAATTTATAAGTTGAGATCAACCGCACATGTGATCATACTGTATGCATCTATAAAATCATATAATAGTAAATGGCCATAAGAGCCCATGTTCATCTTTCTTATGTTCCAAAATTGAAGGATCCAATCTCAACTTTAGGCGGTATGATTCTCATTTATCATGAAAACAAGCAACCTGAGATTCTTAAGAGATCTTTTATATCTTCAATATATAATCCACATGAATTTTCATATTATTTTACATCATATTTGATTTGAGATGGTCTTAGGCCATGCCAAGCGATATTCATTTATGTAAACTTTTAGTTTATTATTACATGTGATTCCATCATCACATATAAATATTTATATTACTACAAACATGATGAAAATATAAGTACCTTTTATATAAATATTTATAACTTAGTTTTAGTTATAATAAACCGGTAATATAAAGATAAATCTTTAATAATTTACACTCAATATAATTCATTTTTGGCCAATGCCTTCAAAACTTAACCTTTCTTTGAGACTTACCACCAATATCAATAGCCACAAATAATTTTATTCCTTTGGATAGTAATAAATTAGCTCTTTTGAAGTTGAATTAATTTTATACTACTAAATATTTTATGATATCACCCATATGGTGAATCATCTCCTCCATAAAGAAAATCATATTATTCTTTGTCATGATCAAAATCATTACAGGCAAGATTCATTTCTACTTTTTAATTAATTCCTTATATATATATATATATGATTTACCATAGGTTCATAATCATAGGCAGATCTACCATAATTTGGTGTATGGGTTCAATTTTAAGATTAATATTGAACAGTTATATTTACCCCAAATTATGGGTTCTATCTATTATTAATTTCAAATTTAATAATTTTTATACGTAAATTTATCTGCGTTGAGGTTATGGGACCAATTGAATCCGCGCTTCAAACCACATACCCCTCTGTACATAATCATCATGCAACCCTGATTTTATAGGCTTAAGAATTATTTCTTTCTTTGCCCTTCGATGATTGATAATAAAACATGCTATAATACATGACCAATGACCATTTATGTCAAATAAAATATTTTTATCTCTCAAAACTCCATAGAGGTGAGTTTGTGTGATATTTATCAATCATACATTAACTTTGTCTTTATCCATAACGTTACACATTTCACTTTTAAAAATGGGTGAATATTCACGATGCTTATTATAAGTCACAATCTTTTCAAGAAACAAACTATAATCATATATACATGCTTCGTAAATTTTATTATAATCATTGTTGCTTGACTTGACATATATCATATTTATATGATCCAAGCGAATATCAATTTGAAGGTTGAGTGCTACTTCACTTTATATTCTTTCCTCTTTTGATGAGAATTTATAAAATTTATCAAATTGGAGTGCTTCCCTGTGTGTGCTGTGACTATGCATACCAACATTGAGATAAAAATTACCTTGATCACCTTTTGAAATACCATTTTGAGAACCCATAATGTACTTTCTTTTAGTTGTCTAATGATAATTGATGACTATTGTTATTTTGTTTCCTATGACCGTTCATTTGTTCAATCACTTATCTTCTTTCGGACTTATCTACATTATTACCATATTTCCTTCAAGAAATAGAAGCATATCAATGGGACGAGCTTCGTAACTTTTCATTAAAAATATATAATTTTGCATTAGTCATTGTTATATCATTATATAGTGCATAGAGACTTGAATCAATATCTTATCCATATAAAAGCGTTTTAGGTCATAAAGTGATGAAACTCAAACTCATTTATCATCATAAGGTACAACGGGACTTTAACCCAATATCTTATCCTTTCGTCTGATAGAAATACATCATCTTATCCTCATGTGCCAAAATACACCAAAATTTACCTTCGAACCTTTAAAATATTATCACTTTTAGAAGTTATAATTATAAACATAAATAGATTTACTGCTCTATATACAAATATTCATCCAAATAAATAAAATTTATGTGTAAACATAGAAAGTGAAGCCTTATTTGTTTTATAATAGAAGAAATACTAAAATGAGATTAAATTCTCATACCTTTTATCCCAAATACAATATGTATCATGTAAGTCATCACACTTTCTCTAACTAATGCATGGGTTGTCTTTCCCTGGAAATCTTTGCAAAAACTTTAAAACAAAATTTAAAATTAATTTACTTGCCACATTGTTTGTCCGATAGTTGATTTTATTCTTCCATTCTCCCTACCTCCATTGTGATGTAATTATTTATTATTTTATAAACATTTCGTTACACCAAAATATACATTACACTTTCTTGGGGAAGAGTACATAAGAATATATGTTGTAGTTTAAAGGTGCAACTTCATTTGTAACCCAATAAAAAATACCGTGCCTATCAAATTATATTGTCAAATACCCGTTAAATATAATAATAATGAAATAAAATTATTAGAGAATATTTTTCAACTTATTTATTCGGAATATACTATCCATTAATTAATAGATGCTAAATTTGATAACCTTCTTTATTTTTCATCATTAGAATCTTCTTAATACAATGAAAACAAGAGATAATGATATGATCGGACAATATACCAAATGCATAGTGACTAGGAAGAAAATTGATTCAAACACATTTTTAAATCTCGTGCAGAAGTGCGGCCACGTTCTGAAGTTTGATGATATAGGCAACATAAATCATAAAAGCTTACACGTAAATTTTTTTAAAAAAAACCCTTAGATAATTACAAACACATATTGGTAATAAATTTTCAACCTACCATTTTGAGGTATCAATCTTCTATTTTCACTATTTGATGACAACTTTGTATTTAATCCTTCATTTTGTATTTGTGGATTCAAACTTTAATTATCAGTGGTATGAAACTTTATTTTATGCTTATATAATATCCTCTTTGAATAACTAATAAGGTGATGATGTTATAGACTTGAAAAAGTCGATAAGCAATATTGTTTAACTATTCACACTCTATAGTGATCGGCAAAATAATTTTTTGCATTAATAAGAATATAAAATGATTGAAGTGTCGAAGCTTTTAAGCAAGCCATGAACACACTCATATGCTCTATAAAATCATAAACTAAAGTTATTGACAAAATCCAAATTTGAGCATATCCGATGTCTTAAACTGTGCAAGAAAAGGAACCCAAGTGCAATGGAAAGAAGCCGAGAAAATACATTCATTTAAATATTTTGCTTGCTCACTCATGGTGAAATCTCAAAGTTATAAGAATCTCTTATTATTTCATATGTTTGTACAAATTTTGGATAATTTTATCACAAATTTTGAATAATTTTATAAATGAAAGTTTAAAGACCACCTTAAACTTGATATGTTTCTTAAATCCCCTATAAATTCATTATTTTAGCAAAAATTGATTATTAATTTTTGCCTAAAAATTAGAGTTCTAACAAATTATGTCAACTTTTTAAGGGTATTTTCGTGATTTAATTTTAAAGTTTGGAGCTTTCGCTTCTAGTATAACAAAGAAAATAAAATAATAAAGAAGAACCGGTAATTCTAAAATATCAAAAATATGCGGAAAAGAAAAAATTGTGTGCCGAAAATCGATGGCGTCGCTGTGAAGGTGTAACATTTTACTTTTATATATAATTTGTAGATCAAATTTTAACCTGTCCCGAACTTTGTATTTTATATAGAAAAAAATAACATCATTTAATTATAATATTAGAAAAAGTAAATAATATAATAAAGTTATTCATAATACTTTAAAACTCAATTAAAAGAAAATATGAGAAAGATAATATTTTTCTCAAAATAAAATTCACTTTTCGTGATAATAGAGAATGACTAACAAAAACGTTCATATATATATATATATATATATATATATATATATATATATATATTAAAAATGTGACCATTGAATTCTCTTTGGAAAGAAATAATAGCTAATTTAATACTCAATAATATTTGTGGTCATTGAATTCTTTTGAGCAAAAACATGGTTGTGTTAATTTAAAAATAATAACATTAAACTTTTTTGATATGACTTTGCATTTTTAATGAAAAATGAAAGAAAAATAATTAATGAAAGAATTTTTTTTTTTATAAAAATAAATTTATTAATTATTTAAAATGAAGAAGAAATGCACAAAAAAACAAGAAAAATGAAAATGCGAATGGTATCTAATTGATGTATGCGATAACGTTAAATGAAATTAATTAAATAAAATAAATTTAAAAAATTTAAAATGAAAAAAATACTCAAAAAAATAAGAAAGAAGAAAAATAAGAATGAAGGTTTAGAAAGCGTGCGTTACGTCCAGCATTTCTTGTTTGGTTATATATATATATATTATTGTCAAGACATTTGCTTGGTTACTATACTACATTTACATTATGCTTAATTATGGAGCTCATTTGGTTAGGAATAAGTTAGTACGAAATAATTGATCTCAGGTTAAAATAACTTGAAATTATTATTTCACTCTCAATAAGAAATAATGAATAAATAGCATTTGGGATTAATTTTTCGATGAATTTATCCCACATTTGATTGGATAAGATCTCAGGATCTTTATCCGGTTAGTTATCACGAAATTATAATATTTTATCGTCATGATATGATAAGTTATTCAGAATAAATTATTTCTTGATTTTAACCCAATCAAACATGGAATAATCTCATTTAAGAATTAATATCAAAATAATTTATTTCTCGATTTGCCCATTGAGAATAAAATAATAATTTTGAATTATCTCAACTCAAAATTAATTATCGTGAAATAATTTATTTTCGGCCACCACTGACTTCTTATATTTTTATTAACAAATAAAATATAAAGACACAAGTAGATGAACATGTATGTGACATGTAACGCACACGAGATGAGCAAGGAGGAATTATCCATTCAAACTTTCTCCCTAAACGATATTAGGGATAACATATGTTGCTACCTTTAATATTTGAGCCTCAATGTTAATTCCTCCTCCGTGTCATTATAATTTTTGAACATATACGGGTTGAAGCTCGACATTATTAGTTACATTTCATTAGAACCTCTCGTTTTTGTTGTCTTGGAATGTAAATAGTCCATGATGGAGCTCGAGTAGAAAATCTAAACTTCTCCAATCAAAAAGTGGATTATTAATTAAAAAAATCTCAATATTAATAACGTATTATAAAATGAGAATAAATAAAAAAAACTAGACAATAATATAAAGATCAAAAGACTGTTTTCTTTTATATTTCAAATCTCCCTATTTATAGAATAATAGTGAGAAATATTAAAAATTGTTATGAACACAATATTTAATTTAAAAAAAATAAAATAAAATGGTCATGGCCTCATTTATTAGCAAACACAAGAAAGCCAATACCAAACCCAGTTTGGCCATGATCCGGGCCATCCGGCCCGAATTAATACAAACAGAATTTCTCTTAATATAAGCAAAGGAAAGTGAGCAGGGTGTCAAATAAGTGCTTAATTAAAAATGATATCGCAGTCGGCGCAATTAGCTAAAAAATAGATACAATTAGGATGATTAAAATTTTAAGATATAAATTAAAATTTTCAAAACTTCAAAAAGTTTCCTCCTAATTTTCAATTTCAAATTTGAACTTCCACTCTCTCCTCTATTTTCATATCACTTTTCCTCTTCCTCCTCCTCCCTCCTATCCTCTTACATGTATAAATCCTTGCCATCACGCTGCCACACGTGTTCATTTTTTATTGCGTTTTTTCCTTCTCTTTTCTTCTTCTTCTTATTTTTACAAGTTTTTATTTTATCGTGAGCTTGAGAATATATATTTTTTTCTAGCTATTAAAATAAATGTAGAAAATCAAGCAACTTTGAGTTGTTGCAGCAAGCATATTGAAATTGTTGCGAAAATTATCGTAGATGTTACGTAAGCTGTGATTGTTTGATCTGTTCTGGCTTGTCACAGAAACACAAATCATCGAAGTTGTTGCCTTAAACTTTAACGCTAATTGTTACGTAGTGGCTTATTGAAGTTGTTGCGGCAACTCTGTGTAATAATACATGTACTCTTTTTGCTACACTCTTTTGAGCTTTTCTTTTTCTCCCCTCTTTTTTGGTATGATTTTTCTGCTTTTAGAGTTGTTTTATGTAATTTTTCCAATCATGCATGTTATATGAATGTGTATATATTATACCGCATTCTTTAATTTATAAAATGAAAATAGACACTCTAATAATGTCGTTATACTGTTTGGAGACTGGTCTAAAAAGAAATCGTATTTTGAATTCTTTTGTATATATATATATTTCCTCATATGACATTGCTCAATGTTTATTGGTGGATAATAATAGTGCTAGTGTCATTATTTTCAAGGGAAACTGAACTAACAAAAGAAAGTTGGAAATCATGATCTATTAAAAAAAGAATGTATGTCTTATTTTTACATGCCAATCTGCTTATACAGTAAATTTATTGTAATATTATTTTCCTAATATAACATGTTGTCCTTTGCCATACAACTTTTACTAAATCTTACATTACAAAATAATTATGACAGTTAGCATCTGGTAAAGAAAATAAAACAAAGAAAAGGAAAGTGAAAATGTCACTTCCACAGACTGATTGAATTAATTTGGTAATGTTTTTTTACTTTCCTGTTCCATCCATTTTTTTCTACCTAAAAATTGCAAATTTTTTAACTCTTAAAGAGAGAAAACGTCCAAACTTGTAGCTCGCATATCCGTCGACTATTCAGCTATCAGCAGCAATTTCGTCGCCGGCCACCACCACAATCACCGGTAAATTTCCCTCTCTCTCTCTCTCTCTCTCTCTCTCTCTCTCTCTCTATACATATATATCTTTAGGGTTTGTTTGGCACGCAAAGCCAAAGAGAGGACATTCAGATGACGATTTCCACAGTATAAAAAGTGTAAATATTTAGTTTTAAAATACAAAGAGCTGTATCTGAAACTAAGTTCAATTGGCAATTTTTTAATATTAATAATGCAAATTTCTATGTGTGGGTTATTTTTACACTTGGAACTCGGAAGTTTTTGACTGAACAAGCAGCAGTATATTAAGACTTTATTTTCTGTTTGAATGGCAATTTCTTTTTTTCTTTTTCTTAAATTAAAAAAAATAAAAATTCTTCATGGTATGTTTGTATACAATTTTTTTTGGTCTTCCCACTGGTATTTGATCCCGCAAAGCACTGCTTAACAAAAGCAACTCTTTATTTAAACTCCAGATCTTTGAAAAATACTTTATCGTTCTACAATCTTCCTTAATTTATCTGTATACAACGGTTATTCAGTTTGATGTCTAGTGACTCTAGTCCAATTGAAGGGAATTTCGAGTGAAATAATTTTCCTAATTTTTTATAATTTTTTACAAAGGATATTTATTTTTACAGTAAGAGATTTAAAATAATTATTTTCTTTTATTCATAGGGTAAGAGGTCAAGAAATCTCGTTATCCTCCAAAATTTCTCAGTTATTTGATAGATTGTTATATGGTATCCTAAATTTAGAATAAGGGTATATTGGTCATTTAGCCCAAAGCTTAAACCTTTAGAGGATAAAAAGGAGAAGGTATTGAAAGTTTTCAAAGACATTGCTTGGTGAAAAGATTAAGGGGATTTGAAGGAGTTAACTTTTGGTGTACAAATTTTGGTGTAAAACAGAGAGAAGATGAGGGCTTTAGGTTTAGCAAATTACTCTTTCAGCTCGAGCAAGGTAAGTTCTCTACAGTTTTGCTTGCCCTTGTTCTCCGGTCTATGAAATCTTATTAGATATTGGGGCAAGATTATCGGCAATAATGCTATTTAAGGAGAAATGAATATATTCACATGTTATGGAAAATATTGTTTAAAGTACAATGAATAAACCATATGAATGCCCCCTTTATTAGAAGATTATAGATTAGTCGAATTACTCGTAGCATGGGTAAATATAATTGTTGAAATCGAGTTAAGCATCAAATCTTGAGGTTGAGTATTCTAAATTAGTTATGAATTAGCATAAAAAAACAAATATGCAGAGATCGATATGATGTGGTTATAGACCGATCGGAGGAAGTTGTACAGATTGCGCGAGGTGACTCTTTTGGTATTTCGACACGAGTTCTCTGAGTAGTGAGTCATAACTTGCATAATTTACACAAGATTTTGAAAAAAAAGAAGAAATTGGTTACCGAATGTTTGAAGTGCATGAGGGAATGAGTCTTTTTACTTGAATATGATACCCAAAACCGTATTAGAGATGTTTTACCGACCGATGTGAAAAGCATTACAGTAATGAAATTTTCTTTACTTGATATATTTTTATGGGTATTTGAGTGTACGTTACTTTAGAAATTTTGCTCTGTGAAAAATAATTATCTTGAAAGGTGCTTTTGTTAAAGTTTGATATACAGCATGATTTGTCAGAAAGGAAATGCCCCTACTGCTTAAAAAATGTTCATACAGGTATTTTACTGTCTAAGAAAGTATAATTTGGGAGAAGACTGGCGGGTTCATTAGGGGCCTGATGCACTTTTTATTTTGGATTGCGTTATAGCCTAGCTAGTGGGAAGGTAGAACCAACATAGCATGTGGAGTCGGTGGAACCACTGTTATATTTTCACGAGGTGAGGAGCCACACTGCACCGATTACATGATTTGTTCTTGGAAATCTCACAAACATATAGATATTTGATATGACAATGACTCAGAGTTTTCAAGTTTTATCGAATTGTTAATTGATTATTTTTTGCATAAATACATGATGAGACTGATTATTATTTAATTAGTATTATTGCATTGTAGATAGTTAGTTGATGAAGGTTGTGACTTGTTTTGGTGCTGTTGGTTGGTTGTGCTGTTGATTCTGAGACAGAATTATTTTAATTGTCTAAAAATCGGAAACTCTTTCCAGAGTTTTATGTAAAATACCCTTAAGGCTTACTTTGGGCACTTGCTCCTAAGCTGGTCACAACCCTAAATTGGGCCATGACATGTTGCATATGAAATTAGTATGTCTTTCCCTTCAAATTTTCACACCTGTGCGCTCAAAACAAAGAGAGTCATTTTGAATTAACAATGGCGTCTAATGCTCAGCTCTGTCCTGTTTGCCTCAATCTTCTCAGTTCTCTTTGTTAAACAAGGACATGTATGCATTTGAGGTTTTTAGATAAATATAAGGATATTTACGTAAACTTGTCAAGGTAATATCTTTGCCCTTCATGTTTGTAACCTTTGAAACTTATAAAATGTGGAGCAAATTATCCTTGGTATGGGTCGGTGCTTTGTATGGTTTCTTCACTGAATTCCTATTGATTTCATAAGCTATCATCACTGAGCTAATTTTTTGGAAAGAAAATAACATTCTTACTATTCTTGCGAGACAAATTGCTAAAGTTAATTAACAGCAGGTATACCGCAATTTTGTATGAGACATTGAGTTTTGCTGGTTTTACCAACAGAGTATGGGGATTATAAAAGACGGTTCAGTATCAGGAAAATTACCCACTAACAAGGTCTTTGCTGTTCATTACCCTGCTTACCTTCTTCAGTGGAACGTGCTGTTGAGACTCTTGGTGGTATTCAAGGTGTGTCAAGGTATTACCATGTCTACATTTTGTTGGTTATACTGTACTATTTGTATGTACAACTTGCGCAAATTACTCACATTGGAATTTGAAAGTTCAGTTCTTAAGTTCTGTTCTATTGATGAGTGTAATCTCTTAATTAGTTTGCTTTACATACAATCGAAAAAGTAAATTCATCAATTTTAGTTTTAGACTGAGTGTTCAGTTATCTAATTAACTGAAGTATTAAGAAGCTCATTCAAGTTTCCAGGAGTAATGAGCACTCAGCCTAGTGTGCAAGAATGTCCTTTTTTCACCTGATGGTGGTGGAAACTTGAAAACATTCCTAACTGTTTTAGCCGAAGAAAATGGCCAAGCTTCTGAAATACTCAGCCGAGTTTTAGCCCCCAAAAATGACCGAGCTTCTAGAAAGATACTCAGCTGATGGTACTAATAGTGCATGTACTGTAATGGATTCATTTGAAAGCAATATTTTAATGAGCAATCTCAAACGAATAGTGCATGTCATAACGGACTCATTCACCTGTTGTGCAGCTACCATTTTGTATTACCTTATAAAAAAGAAGTTAAAATAGATATAAGTGGTTGTATTTCATTCTTCAGAATGTAAATCATGGGAAGTAAGAATTTACTCAAAGAAGTACTTCATGGAGCATCTTGAAGTTTGATGAAGCAGTTTGATCCCTTCTTCCATTACCAAATACTTAATATTTAGGACATGAGAACAGTCAACATAAGGCTTCTCTATCTACAATCTTTCATTATTAAATGGCCAAACTCATTTGAAAGAAAAGAAGAGACAAAACAGGAAAAAGTAGCATTTAGCTTAATTTATTCCGCAATTGTAATTTCTTTTGGGATCCGTAACTGCCTCAGAGTGTCAAAGTTAATATAGATCGGACTCTTGGCATAGCATTCAAGAAATATAGTGACAGTGAATATACATGTCAACTATTGAAGTTCCACAAAAAGAAAGTGGAAAAAGGAACAAAAACAGTCGTTGATTTCTAGGCAATTGGGCTTATTTATTTGTTTTGTCTACGATTAATTTTTAATTTAATAGGTTGGGCTTGGTACTTTATTTACTTGAAAGAAACTGAAAGATGGTGTTAATCAAGTCGATAGAGGATAGTTGCTTAATCGTAATAAAAGTGAATGTTGTGAACAGTGGATGATAACTTTCTCAATTCCTCATAAAGCATGGATACCCATCTAGCCTTGTCGTATCCTAGATTGCAATTTGTTGAGGAAACTAGAAGTAGTGAACATTTACTGAATAATATTTGTAGACTTAAAGTGGTGATGATGGTTGTTAACTAATACTAAATGCTAATTGGTTTTATAGGCATGTGCTAAATTTAATATCAATTAATTTAGCAAAATCTAATCTTTGCTAGCCTCCTTGTAATTCAGTCTCGAACCAAAGTCAAATAAGTTTGGAGCTCCATTTCCATGAAGATCCTTATTCACACCCTGCCTTTGGGGAGCTTAAGCATAGCAATAACTTCTTGTTGAAAATATCAAGTATGAGTCAGGGATGTTCAATCTGCTGACAGTAGCTGTGGAATATCTGTACAATCTTCAAGGTCCTGTTAATTGTGAACAAGAAAAGTGCTTGTGTTGAATATTCTTTAGCTGCACAAAAAGGTGAATGAGTCTAGTTGTTTATCTGCTGAATTCAGCCCGAAGAAATTGAAGTGCAGACAGCTACTAATTTGAAAGAGCATCTCGGCTAATATTGTTTCTCATGTTTCACAAGCTTATCATTTTAACGGTGAGAAATAACTTTTGATGTAGACTACTTCATATACTCCAGTTTGTCTTTTCTGCTCTACTTTGAGTATTAACTTTCTAATTTCTTGTTTTCTTTTGTCTTTTGGATGCATTATTTTTTTTCAAAGGAATGGTAGACTATCAGCATGTTCTAGCTGTTCATGCTGATTTGAGAAGAAAAAAAAAGACAGTGGGCAGAGGTGGAACCTAAATTTGGTCAGCCATTCTCTCATTTCTGCAATCTCAAAATGTGGGAAATTCTCTGTTCTGATACCTAATTTCTTGAGTTTACTGCTTGTAGAGAAGGGAGGTCTTATGGATGTTGATCAGGAGGATTTGATGATATTACTACCTCCTCTGTTCTCCTCAAAAGATTTGCCTGACAATATTGTGTAAGATGCTCTGGCTTGTTGATATCTTCTTTTGCAATTTTAACTTTTAGATGTGCATGCTATACACACCTTCTTGTTGCACCATGGTTTTAGCAAGCCTACTTCTTACCCTCTCTGTCTACATATCTATCGTTTTTCTAACTTCTCTCTCTCTCTCCCGCTCTAGTGAAAAATTTGCTGCTTTTCTTCTCTTCCTCCTCTGTACCCTGTTGTCTCAGATGTTATATGGACTTCGATATGGGTATATTTGCTGGGGGCTCAATTATCTGTTGCGGGTAGTACATTTTTATACGATAATAATGTAATTTGAGGATTTGCATTATTACGCATGAATTGATCGAGTTGGAGGCAAATGAAGTGTATGTAACATTAGTTGTCTCACCACAATTGATTTATTTGATGCATACCATTTTCCTTGTCTAAGTTAAAGCATTCTCCTTATGGGAAGTATGTTCCTATTGGAAAATTTCAAACATTTTGTAATTTCAGATTAAAATCTTGTACAAGTGTGAGCTCGAAAAGCAAGAAGGGGCGGCACAATTGGGAGGTAATTTTTTGCCTTGCATGGAAGAATTCTCTCTTATTTTGAATTCTTTATTTTCAGTCAAAATATTTTCTGCAGTTTTATTTTAAACTTTTCAATCAAGCCCTAACAAGAACACTGCAGATCCTGTGTCCATGCTGCCTAGGCAGTGGTATTTCTTAACAAGGAAAGTGTGTCTTCATAGTATGTTAGAGTAATTCTGGACGCTGGATTACCTTTGATGCACACTCTTTTATGTATTGAGTCTATGGGAATATAATTTTTCTTTAGTGATATCTAGCTCTAGTTAATGGTCATTATTGATCTGGCGCATGTTGAAACACCCATAAAAGGTTAAATCTGTCTTCTCTATATGTTAAATCATCTGCATTCTTAATTTCTTTTCTTTTAATGAAGTAAGAGTTGTCATTGAAAAGCATTAGGAAATACTATGTGAGCAAAAGGTACAAAGGTGATTCCGTTACAATAAAATCTAAACTAAAACCAAGGAGTTAATGAAGTCCAAAAAACTGTCAATACTGTTTACAGGGGAACTATAGTACCAACTGAACAGAAGACTGAACATCTAGATTTCGGAGAGAGAGTTGAGTAGGAAATCTCATCAAAGCACCTGCTGTTCCTTTCATTCCAGACACACCAAAAATTTACTGCTGCAATCGTTCTTCAGATCTTCTTGATGGATTTGTCAACTCTCCAAAGAATCCCAACTTGTGAAAGAATTCTTGGTAGAATGTGGAGTGACCACCTGTAGACCGAAAATAGACAGAAAAAAAGTTCAGATATCCTGCTGCAAATGAGCAATGTAGAAGCAGATGGTTGACCTCTGAATCCTGTAGGCACATGTAAGAATCTATGATTGATAATTTTTCCACCTATGAAATTAGTCTGTGTCAGAGCTGCTTCATTTGAAGCAATCCAGGTGAAACGAGGTGCGTCTTAATTCTAGCACTAATGTTACAACAATAACTGGTCTATGTTGTAAAGTAGTTTACTCAAGTATTTCTAGTATGCAGCTGATGCAAAATTCAATTAAACATTAACACATAAAATTAAAGCGTGAAGATGGATCTTTGGTACTTGATGCTAAGTGGTGTTTGAACCCTGGTGTGCGCCTTGATCAATTTACTAGGTACCTGCGACTTCGTATCAACCTAGATATTTGGTAACTGTATCCACCAAAGATTAAATAGATGAGAAGATATCAGCTATTGTTTTTTTGTCTTTACTGATATCCTGGTTTCCCAAATGTTGGATTTCTTCTGTAACACTTCAAGAAAGTTCCTTTTGTTTTTTTTGGAATGGTAACATATGTATTCACCATCACCAAGGAGGTGTTGGTATCAATATTTATTCAGAGGCCTTGTTATCTTACAAAGTTCAAAAATTCAAAAATGCTTCTGCATCCTCTAGATAGCTTTCTTTACACCAAAAAAGAAGAAACCAAAACACTTCATCTTTATCTTCTGTATAGAGCGTGTAATATCTTCAAAGTACATAGCATTCCTTTCCTTCACACAGTCCACATATCAAGTTGGGACAACCTTCCACCATTTTATCTGCCTGATCCTGCCTGCATTGTTCCAGCTCCACGGAAGATCCTTTGTATCTCAAACATTACCCATTACCCCAGCCAAAGAAAGAAACACTTGTCATAATATATCAGTACCTTGCAGTGAAGAAACAAATGACTCTTGTTTTCTGCCTCTTCCAGACACAAAAAACACTTGGAAGTCAGCTGAATCACCCTTTTCTGCCAAGTTTTCATGTGTCAGACATGCCTTTGTAGCCACCAATCAAATTGAAACAGGTGGCCGCTTTAAAAGGAGCTTTGATTTTCCACATAGATTTCCAAGGCCTATCAGAACTATTATAGTTAGTATCAGACAGAAGATGATAAGCAGAACTGACTGTAAACTTTTTGTTGCTGCTTCCATTCAATACCACTGAATCATCAGTATTTCTTATACCTTGAAAGACTTTTACTTCTTAAGAAATTTAACCACCCTCTCCAATCACCCAATCATGTAACAATCTTCTGAAAGAGATTATCAGCTCCATGCATCTTCAATTTAGCTTCAGTTATAGAGGTCCAAACTGAAGAAATCTGGATATGAGTATTTTAGAGGTCCCTCCTGGCAATTATCACTCCAGATAGATATTTTCCTGCAACTGCCAATTTGGCAGAGCTTCTTTTCTTTTGCATTCTTCTGATATACCAAGATTTACCTCTTCTGTGTTACAAGTATTTACTCATGTACTTTATATGTAAATCACATTTCTCATGTAACAAAATATAAAGATTAACTGGAAACAAGAAAAATTGTCATGAAAATATACTTGGACTGTATATAAGTTAATTTGAAAGGATGGAAGAAATATTATTTCCCCCTCGTAAGGCCTTGCAAACCTTGTGAAAGCTTCCAATTCTATCTATGGAACTAATCCTAAACGTAATACCAACATAGGTAAAATTATGAAGTTTGCAAGAGGGATGTGCATGTGTCAGCTGCAGACTCTTGATCCTCTTTAAGAACATTTTGGGGGCCTCATGAACAACGTACGGATAATAGATTCCACTTAATTCTACTCCTTGATCCATTTCTTGCTGCTCTACAAACAACACAAATTAGTCATTTTCACCCTGTTTTGCCTTTTATTCTCTATGTTTTGACTTATTTTCTTGGATCTTTTAAATGTTTTTTTTCCATCTCTTTCTTATTAAACTTCATATGTGATAGGCCATTATGAATTATTTTGTTCTACCTTACGTTACCTTCAATTTCCTTCGCGTTTATAAGAACTGCATGCTTGACATACTGCGCTTTCTGTTACTTGACATACTCCATACATACTTCAAATACTTAATCACACTGATATTTTACTGATGAATTTTTATTTTCTTTCTCAATGTAAGAGGAGATGGAGACAAGTCTTGCAATTGATTTTACTATCAAAGATATCCTTAAGTGTTTTTGTTTGTTATTAGACTCTGGTAACTTCTTACCTTTCAATTTTTAATGTATCTAGAGAAACCCTTGCTTGTAGAAGCACTTTTTATGACCTATACAAGGGAGACCTTAAACCTTGTTCAAACTTTGATTGTCTTTTGGGATGGGAAGAAACAATTTTCTTTGTCAAGAAGGCAAGTAGGATTAATGAGGACAAGGTGTCCTGAAGTTACAGTATATAGAAAACAGAAGCTCATGAAAGTACCTTCAGATCTCCTTGAAAGTATCTATTAAAGCAATCTGCTAGAAACTTTTGTTGTCTTACATTTTTGACATGCCTAAAAATTCACCACGGGTAGAGTACCTGTCCTCTTTCTGCACATATTTCATCTATAGTGATCAATGATGTTAAGGATATTGTTATATTCTGTACATCAATTAGAATAAATTAGTTTCCTGTAATTATGTAATTCTTGATTTGCTTTCCTAGTTTAGAACATGTGCGCTTTACGATTTAAACACCCAACTGCTTGGCCGAATAGTGAAGCAGAGTTTCTCTCTTTTTTTGATAAGATAATGTATTCCATATAAGGCATCAGGAAGATGCAGGAATTTACAGAGCATAGAAAAACAAAAGACATTGTTAGCTCTACTTACAAAAGCTAATCAAAAGTTAAGGAGCTAACAAAGTCAAAAGCTTGGGGTAATTGACAGGGAGAAATTGCTCCAGCTACAGAGACTTGTTAAAACTCTAGCCTTAAGAATGTAGCTTGAAGGAGGTGCCTTCAAAACATTTTATTTGTTTCTTTCTGTCCAGACACACCAAGAAATGCAAGCAGGGATCATCATCCCATACTTCCCTGATGGGTTTTCTGACCTTCCATGAGCTCCAATTAACCAGTGCCATCTTTAATACTATCTGACATAACCCATTTTAGGCCAAAAGCTGCGAGGTATATTCCATATGCCTGTGACTACCCAATGGAGAGAAAATGTCTGTTGGTCTCTAGGGTCTGATGACACAATAAGCATCTGTTGACAATGTGGATTTTCCTCCTGATGAGGTTGTCTTGGGTGAGGGAGGCTTCATGAAGCGCTAACCAGCTAAAACAAATCACCCTGGGGGGTAAGTTGGTTTTCCAGATCAACTTCCATGGCCAATTAACTAGCATTTCATTTGAGCACATAATGAATAGTATGCTGCCTTCATAGAATGTTACCAACTGCTTTATCCCCCCAAATGAGTTTGTCAGGTCTCAGGTGATTGGTCATTAATTTGGAAAGTCTCTAGCCCCTCTCCAGCAGGCTGAGAAGATCTTGTAGTTCCTCAATCTTGGATGTTCCTTCTGAATTGAGGGTTCCAAGTATTGTCAACTCTATTTGAGAGATAGTTGAAGGTTTGCTTGTGGCTATTGCATAGAGACTAGGAAAATCTGCTTGTAATGTTGAGTCCCTAGCCATGCTCTTCCCAGAACCTTATTTTTGATCCACTGCCCACCCTGAACTTACAATTGGGATAGAATTCCTCCCTAAACATGATATACTTCCAAGGACCTACACCATATAGTAAGAGTTTCTCTTAGTTCTTTCTTCCTTGTCCTTATTCCTACGCTTAGTATCATAGCATCTGGCAGGACAAGTAATCACTTTGTAGTTACTGGTGAGAGAGATAAGTAGGTGGGTTCGGGTTACATTCTTGCTCACTCTCGGCCTTCTTTCTCAACTTTCTCATCTCTTGTAGTCCTCTCTCACTTGCTTAGAGGCCGAGGGTCGAAGTGTGAACTTTTAGCCATCTTTAACAAGAGAGTACTTGTTGGTCCTCCCATCATGCTTTGCACTCCTATCATATTGCCAAGGTCATTGTAAAAGGAAATGGGCATGCTTGCATGGAGTACAATGTGACACCAAACCTCATTGAGGTATTTTCCAATGTTGAAATTGATCATAAAGGTCCTCTAAGATCACCATATTCATTGAACCATTGTAACCGGTAAGGCGATGGATGCTTCTTTGTAGTCAAATTCAACTATGCGACCCGAGAAGTGATCAACACTGATATCCTGAATTATCTTTGCGATTTTCGAGCATGGAAAAGATTCTCTCAGGCTCTCTTCATTAAGTTTGAAATACGTCTCTTGAAGTGAAAGGGTGGAAAGTTTTGGCTTGACTTTGTAAAATCATGGTGAGATTCATCAACAAATGATGGCTGGGAAGCATTAGCTCTGTCATTACTAACTCTGCAGCCAGTTATTGTACTTTTGTCATCCCTGAGGAAGTCCACCTAGATTATATTATCTTGAAAAGATGGATAATGGACATCATTTCATTATTCAAGCAAAATATACATATAAAACAATGAAGTCGTTTGCAGCAAGGTGTATTGCAGCTGCTTGTTTTCATAGCAATCATACAGATCCCAAAGCCAGTGGATTGGGAAAAGTACCTCAGAGGGCTCAGATCGTTGGAGATGGCAGAAGGCGGTATGTGAATTGTTTGAAGAGCGTAAAATATGGGCCAAGAGTCACTGGCTGAACGCTTGCGTGATGGGGGTCTGAATTAGAAATTGCTCAAGGTAGCATTTACAGTTCTTATACAGTCTTCACTTCTATTATGCGGATTATTTAATTATCTCTTGGAAATGAATACTGCTAGTATGAAGTTTTGGTCTATCTCCATAACTATGCAGGCTTCTTTGTGGAGTAGCATATTACTTTTTGAATGGGCCTTTCGGTAGATTTTGGATAAAAAAAAGGTTATGATCCTCGGAAGGATCCTGAATCCCGCATGTAAGAATGAACAATAATCCTTTCTTGTATTTGTTTTACCCCTTACTTATCAAAAAAATGTTTCAGTGGATCTCACTAAGTGATATGTATTCACTATTCACTGATGATGCTTTCTGAGTTTTCCCCCCTCTTTTCCTGATTTATTAAGTTGTCTCATATATGTCATCCGAAAGGCGAAATGTATCTTTTACTAACCTTTCCATAGTTTGGTTGTATATCTTATATGCATACAAACTTTGGAAAAACTTCTGAAGTTTTTCTTGAAAAAGATGATATCTGCGTATGAGAGGTTGGAGAGGGTGACCAAATCCTATGACTGCACACAGTTTAGGACTTCAGGTAAAAAAAATTCAGACATAGATCTTGAAACTGACCAGATTTAGAAGTGTTACTATTTCTAGAGGTGGAATTTTAGCCAACTGCATTTTATCATATGTTCTTTAAATGAAACAGTTCTCTTCCTTTTGCTAAGTACTAAACACTTCTTGCCAAGGGCCTACTAATTCTTTTCCCCATATCAACATCTTTATTTGCAACAACCAGAGGTATGTGATCCATTTTGTATCTTATATGGATTTTCTTGACCTAGTGATGCATAAGGTACTCAGAATCCAATTCCTAACATGTTTTTACAGTTGCCGTTTCTTTTGAACTCTTCATCGTACGGTGGCTTACTTCTTGCGGTTTTCTTAACAGAATATTGATTTCCGAGTGCACCATGAATTCTGAAGCTACTGTGAGAGCGATGTATCATCTGGGTACTGAATCCATTCTCAACTCATATATATTATGTGTTCTTTAAATTTAAATCTCTCTGAGCTCTCTGTACTCTTGTAGTAAGAATGATGTAATCTTCATCTCAAATTGAATCTTATCATCTTTAAGCTTACATTATCTAAAATAGAAAGTTTCTTGCTTGGTAATTTAGCAAAGTGCACTTTTGGATTTTTCAGAAGTACCTCAAGATATGTCCTATATGTATGGTTTCAGATGCGAAAGGGATTACATGTTATTTGAGTTGTGTTCTACCGACTAAACTGGAGTAAATGTTGGCGAGCTATAAAGTTAAGTAAATTGATAAAACTTAAACAATTCTTTAGCTTATTCAGCTGAAGCTAACAAGAAAAAAGACAATCATGTGGCTGGCCTTACGGTGTATTTAGATTGCAATCATTTCCTGTCGCTAATGATCTATGAATCCCTATGAGGAAGGCCTTATGTTTTAGAGATTATTATGAAACAGCCCCTTGCTTTGGTTATGCAGTTATGGCCACATAGAGTTTTAGAGAGTGTCTGAATTACATTCAAATGAAAATGATTAGTAAGAGAGTGTTATTACCTCTCAAAATCAGTCAGTAGACTTTAGTTCTCACTCAAAATCAAACGAGCCTTGATATCAGTATGTTTAATTTCAGTCTCCTACATGCTGAAATATGTTGTTTTATGTATATGTTAGTCCTTTTCTTTTATCTTTGGGTGAAGGTTAGTAATTTAATTCCTTAGTATTTCTAGATTTAAAGCTTGTTTGGATGGGCTTAAGACTTATGGTGTATAAGCCAAAAGTCATAAGTTAGGATTTCTAACATATGACTTTTGACTTATTTATTATTACAGCTTAAAACAAGTGCTTAAACACATTTTTATTTTAAACATTAATAAAACCACTTAAAAGCTATTTTGGCTTAAAAGCACCTACGAATAGGCTCTTAATAGATAACAGTTATCAATAATAGCTTTAGATATCATGTCACGTTTGAATGCATAATTCGTTACCCTTTGACACCGAAGCCAAATTTATTTATCCTTGAAACCATTAGAAGAATGATAGACAAGGCTCTAGAGGTGTACATAAAGGGATAATGAGTTATTGAACGAGCACTTCCCTATCGAACTCAAGTGCTTTGGAAATGGCAATTTTCATTAGCTTTATTGAAGTTTGTGAGCATCTCATCTAAAGCAGTTGTTAGAGAGAGTACATTTTTATTTACTTATGCCTTCAAGACGCTATGTACAAGCGTGATTATTTTTGGATGAGCCAAGCATGTAAGTCTTTTTAATAATTGGTGGCTGAGACTTGAACCCGGATCTTTGTCTACTTTGCTACCATAACGGTATGGTGGGAGTCGACTCAGCTCCAGCTAGTTCATGAGAGTGTTGTCGAGGTCAGGGTTAAGCGCGCAAGCTAAGCGAGGCTTAGGGTGGCGCCTTTCAGCCCAATGTGTGCTTCGATATCGTCATCAGGTTCTAAGACATACTTTCTCGTCAATGGAGCCTTTTAAAGAAGGCGATACTAAACAAAATGATATTTCACTCCCCATCGTAATTTTTTCCAATTTCTTTGTTTATATATTTGTCATTCCTAGTTATAATTATCGAGTATTGGATTAAACATATATATTTGTATTTTCTCCTTTGGTCTTTTTCATTAAAAACTGCGCTTTATTTGCGTTATTGCGCTTAAAGCTGAATTTAGAGCTTTGCGTTTTTGCTTTTGATAACATTGGTTCATGAGATAATGATTTCCCAGCCATATAAGTCAATTTTACATCAACCAATGTGCAAGCTGAACAAGCTTAACACCTCTTTTTTATTTGATAAGCTGGTGTTCGGAGCTGGCTCGCCACGTACCTCGGTTAATTTCTTAGAGGTACCTACTATCACCCTGGCTCTGAGTGCCCGGGTAACTTTGTACGCACCGGGCTGGACATATGGGAGAAAACACCTAATGTTTGTTTCCTTCGAGATTGATCTTGAGACTTCATGGTTCTCAACCCATACCATTGGCCGCTAGAAACATGGGAGCAACAAGTTTGGCCTCTTCTTTTATGTGTATTGATAGAATTCAATAGATAGAATGAATAAAGGGTGTTGCTAAATTCTTTTCTGCAGTTTCTTATTCTCATACGTTTTGCTTTGCTATTCATGTCGTTTAACTGGGAAATAATTAAATTTAGTCTGGTATCCAACTCAACTAGCTAATATGATTACATAAACCCAATTTGATTTGGTCTTAGTGGATAATGATAGCTAAAGACTTTTATGCCATATTTTCTCTTTTTCTACAGATTGCAACATAGATGGGATGATATATGTGCCTTCCGTGTTTTTCCGTATAAATGTCAGATATCATTGCAGCTTTGTGAACTCAAGGATGACTACATTCAACAAGAAATCAGAAAACCTTCAAAGGAAGAAGCTTGCAATGTATGTTATCATTTAGTAAATAATTGCTTCCCAATGAGCTGTCACCTATATATTTTCTCAGGTTTGTGAAATGTAAGTTTGCTACTGTATGCTATACATTTTGGTTCTTATGATGCCCTTGCTTTCATCAAATTGAAACACCATTAGCATTTGAATTTGATGAGTATGATTGGAGTTTATCGTCCTTGTATCAAATTTCCTGGTTGTCTTTCCCTGCGAAAGTTAAAAAGAGACTTTGTGATTCACTGTCACTTATAGTTGAGTGAATCTAGAAATGAAAATGTGTGAAACTATCTTTGAGATATTAACATATTTGCGCGCTGCACTCATACACATATTGTCCAAAGTCATATTTCGTTTCAAGACCTCTTGTTCTGAAAAAGATAGTTAAATCAATTGACTTAAGAAACTTTGAGGTTAGAGTCAGTCTGGTGTAGGAGTAAACAAGCGGATTTGGCCACACTAGAGCTGGTTGTTGTGCTTCCTTTTTTTTAGCTGTGCTTAGGTTCATGTTACCTCTTGATATTTCCTTATTTCTTCTACCTTGTGGTTTTTTTCTTTATTTCTTTATGTTTGGTTCTCAGATTGAATGTATTACTATGAACTTCTTTAATTATATCCAACATGCTCCGCCTGGTGCCTTGTTCCTTATTATGTGTATGAGACAATTCATTTTTTTGCTTCCTGTGGGTTGGGTGTGTGTTGTATTCCGATTTTGCTTGAATGTTGTCATCTTTGTGTTTTCTGGCAAATACTTGAAGAAATCACCAATGATACTTTTCCTCTGATTATTTAATTTGCAGAGTGCAACAGGATGGTTCTCCTTTCATACTCTTGATTGCTTGAGACGCTGTATTGATGTGAGATTATGTCAGTTGCCCCTCATCCGCGTGCTGGTCACTTTACTGAACTCTATCGACCCGCTTTGAGGAATCAAAGCGGATGCACCATGTGAAAGTTGCAAGACCTGAAGAGCAAGAAAAAGTCAATAAAGGTTTAAAGCAGTTGGTGTTATTTGTAGTCTATTTTATGAATTTTAATTATTGACATAATTACCTACCAGAACTTAATTGTTAATGTAATTAACTGTAGTATTTTCTAAAACTTATGAACTGCAAAAATTAAAGCTAATTATTCCTACAGCTGATTTTCTCTTAATAAGTTCCTTGAAATGTCAGAAGCGGAAAACAATGAAGTCGATGAACTAGCAGAAAACCATGAAGTTGATGAACGATGATTTGAAGATTATGAAGATGAATTTGAGGATGATAATGTTGAAGAGGAGATGGATGCATATGAATCTCCTGACCTTAATAAGTTCATATATAGGATGCATTTGTAATAAGCATTCCTCATTGTGATCACTGATGAATCGTCTTGACTGTCCAGAAGGCGATATCTCTCTGCCTGATCCCACGTAGATAAAACATATTTCATCAGATTTATTATATCATTCTTCTCTGTGTTTACATGCTGATGGATGGGATTAGTTGAATGATCAGTAAACCGCCAAGAATTGCCGAAGTATTGAAAAAGAATTCTTCTAGGAAATTTTTGTGGGATTTATCCTCAGTAATTGTTGTTTTTCTTTTTCTCCACAGCCTGACAAAACAGTAAAGCAACAAAAGAAACTAGGGTAGAATACTGTATGTGTGTATTTTTTTGGATGAAAAGCTGTTACTTGAAAGATTTATGACTATTTGCAATTGTTTACATGATATCAAACATAAAAATTGAGGAGTAGCTTGTTTCTATTGGCTTAACTTGGCCTGTCTAGTCGATCTTTTTCTTCTTTGTTATAAATAACTGTGGTTTTTCGAGGAACTTGCACCTCCAATTTATCTACTACCTCTCACGGCTTCAAAGGTGTTGGACAACTTGCCCAACAAAGTAGTCAGATGGGAAGATATCACTTAGTGACATCTATGTTATTTGAACCTTGGTTAAGATTCTCTCTAGCTCTTGCCCGTTAGGCCATCTGTTGAGGCCTAAGTCTGGTCAAGTCTGGTTTTTTTAGTTCTGATAGACAAGTGGAAAGAACGCTGTGATGTAAAGTGATTTTGTGATAAGAAGGCAGTTCACTTTGGGTCATAAAATGAGCATCTGTCTTGGTGCATTGGAAAGAAGATGGAAATGGCATGGAGTATTCAATGGATTACATTTGATGCTCAAGTACCTTCAAGGTCAATTTGTGGTTTAGAGCTTCGCCTTTTCCTTTCCAGTGTCTTCCTAATGATCAGCTTCTGGTTTATCAACCTTTGGCAATATGTGCCCACGGTTTTTGTTGGCAATTTTAGTTTTCCTATGTTACCCAGATACAAGCCGATAATGTTTCAGAGATTACTTGCAAGAGCTCTTTGGCAATTTTCCATTCAGTACAGCAGGGGTGGATGAAGTACAAGATGATTGATCTTGGAGAATATGAGATATATGACCAATACAATGATGATTCTTATTCAGAAGACAGAAGACTACTAGAGCGTCTTGTGAGTGTTCTCTTTTCTCTATTGTAGATAACTTACTTTCCTATTTTGGTGCATCTGGCAGTTTTCCGTCACTTTTATATATTTTCGGTCCTAAAACCTTTTTGTGGGTATTTTACATCTTAAACCATAAGAAAGTGTTTTTCTTGTGCAAAGAATTTAGTTTTCTTTTAATCTTGAATAGTTAAACTTTTTTTTTTCCTTAGATTTATCTCAGTGAAGAGTGTATTTGGAAGAATTGATGCTGCAGAAAAGGGTGGAAGTATAGTACATTGCCTGAGCTCAGTCTACAGGGAAAAAATCTTGTGAGTGGTTGCCTTTATGTTTTTTCTAATGTTTTGAAGTTACATTTATGTCTTAGCTGGCCAGATGCTGAAGACATGAAGAAGCAACAGTTTTATCACAGGGAAAATATATAATTTACCCCTAAACTGATGGAAAATCACTTGCTTTTATTAAACTTTACGAGCGTCCTGTTCAGTTCTTGTTTGAACTGATATTAAGACCCCCCAGCCCCTAAGCTCCACGTGGGAAAGGCAGTGAGTTAAAAGAATTTCTTCACCGTGGGCATGTGGCGGGCTGGTGCGCTGACTGAACTCTCTCATGGTAGTAAATGAGCGGGTTGGACTGAATTTGGATGGATCAAGATAGATTGAGTTAATAAATGTGCGAGGTGTCAGCCAGCCCAAAGTTTCTTGAGCTGAAATGCGCTAGAATGCGGATCATGCAGCCTGCACAAACTCTTCAGTTTAATTGCTTTATTTTGTTCTTTATAATGTTATAGTATCATATAAAATTATTATTTTTAATTATTATAGCTATATATAATATATCAAATAAAAAGAGAGTCTTTTTTGACAAGATTTTTCTTGAAACAATTTGAGCTAGATATTAGCTCAAATTTTAAACTGAGCTAATAAATGGGCGGATTAATAATCAGTCCAGCCTTGGAAGGAATTTTGATTTCATGGATTAATTTTACCACTAACATGGTCGGGGAAGGAGGAGGAGGCTTTCTCCATCGAAAGTAAATTCTTATTAAGCGAGATGATTCATTTATTTTCAATATAACTTTTGTTGAATTGAAAGGGAGAACTAATTATCCAGCGGAGATGACATTCATTAGCTTATTATCGGCTCTCATTTTGTCTTGTCTCCTGGCCAGGTTGAGTACGTTGCACGGCTTTTTAGCGTCTCCTGAAATCCCGCAAGGCACTACATACTCAATTCCATTCTAATTTTCACTAGAGAGCTGAAAATTGAAATGTTTGAGATATTGTCTAACAAGGCATTTTCAATCTAATGGACTTCTATACACTTTCTGAACGGATTCATCTAAGCGTCAACTGAATGCGGAAATGCAGAAGCAGAACTGCCTGAATCATTTCAGAATCCATATCGATTTCAATATATATATATATATATATATTTGCTGTTTTTAGTTGCCTAATATATTATACAAAAGTTTAACAAACCATCAATTCATGTAGAGTAAATTGTTAGCATCTTCTTAGTAAGTTCACAAGTGAGGTGACAAATATGGATGGAGAATAGAGATAGGAAGAAGTCATGGCAAAATTAAAACTACTTTCAAGATTGTTCTAAAGAATAAAACGCCAGAACAATGTGATATTTTGAGATTTGAAGATAATAATAAGTCATAAATTTGAAAGAAAAAATTCATTAAAATACAAGAATCTCGCTATGAAAAATAAGTCGAGAATTTGAACGATAGGATTTTAAAAAGATGTAAAATTGTAATAATTGAAATACCAAAACTCATTTTCAACCAGTGTTTTTTTTTTTTTTTAAAATTATTGAAATGCTAAATCCATTAATTTTTCTTGCCTTTACATGAGGAGGGTTTTTAAATGTGCCCAGTGCAATCCTTCCGTATATATTTTACTTGTTCAGTAATTAGTTTGATATTGCTTCTTAAAAAATAATTAAATAAAATAATAATTTTATTATATTATTTTTAATTGATATAAATTATTTAAATATTTAATAATAAAGGACAAATAAGTATTAAGTAATTAATTTATTAAAAATTTTAAGGAGAATTAAACAAATAAAAGTAAAGTTAAGAAAACGCAAGAACATGATACTTAAGATTAAAAATAGGCGAATTTAGAATTTTGAATCAGAAGATTTTAAAAATGCAAGAATTTCACACAAAAATATATATAATAGGAATTCAAAATTTTAAATATAAAGAAAAGAAATTATCTTTGAAATCCATCTACACATCATTTTCGGCATCTTTTGTGATATATATAAATGTCTCATGCGCGCGCGCACATATATATATTGGCGCTTAGAGGCGGAGCTAAGTAGGGTTGAAAGGGTTCATTTGAATTCCCTTCAGAAGAAAATCACATTGTTTGTACATGGTTAAAATTATTTTTATGTATATATAGTACATGTTGAACCTCCTATAGCTTCTTTCTCTGTTGATTTTTTCGTATTTTGAAACCCTTAGTAAAAATTCCAGACTTGTGGCGGTGGTGCTATATATAAATTTCTATGTATGGGCCGCCCGATGCTAAAACATCTCGGGTTAGCGGGTTTGTGGAAGAGTCACACCGCAAAGACTGAGACCTAGACAACCTACTAGCAATGCATTAGCTACTTTCACGGCTCAATCGTAACCTATAAGTTACACGATAACTTTATCATTATTTTAAGACTCTCCTTCCAGAAACTATATATAATTAAGTTTAAAGTGATCATCCATGGTATACATTAATACAACAGTGTTAACCACTAATTTTCCAATGAATTTTCGGTTTAGATCATTTTCTACTTGTATTAACAACTATACATACATCCAGAAGAACAATAAATTAGCATGTTTATTTTGAAATTAACAATATTATCGATATATTCTCACAAGTGACACTTTAAAAGAATACGAGATCTTATCTCTATTTCTGTAAAATAAAGTGATTTCGATCATTAAATAACTTAGTGATAGCTCCAAAAGCTCTGCATGTTACCAATTAATTTAAGATGCATAAGTAACCAAAGTAACGGATCTCTCTCTAGTTTCAATTTGTTTTTCTGATTTTAATTTATACGAAGTTTAAAAAAGTAAAAAATAAAATAAAAAAACTGACCTTAAACTAACATTATTATATTAGAACAAACATATTCAAATAGAATACCAGCTAGAATGTTGACTTCTCTGTATATATATTGGACAAGCTAAGTGACCCTCCAAAATTATCGAAAAGTTTCAATCTGTTTGATAACAAAATATGCATTTTGGCCCGCAAGGGCATGGTTGAGTAATTGGGAGGTAGGTATTTTTATGTAGTAAATTTGAGTTCAAATTCAACCTTTGTCTGCCGCTCGATCATGGTCGTTGTACGAGTTTGGAAGCACTGGTGCGGTTCGCTATCTCACTGTGTGGTTTGCCATTATTGCGTAGAAAGTAGATTACCACGGAATGCTCACACGAAAGACAAAACTGTGGCGAGACTATGAATCTTCCTGGGTTCCAAAATATATTCTTAACGTATTAAAAATGACATAAAAATGCTTTGTGTTTCATCTTTTAGATCAAATATTCCTCCAATATTTTCTTTATTAGTGACATATTAATATGATATTTCAGAATACACCTAATATCTTTCTCTCCTTTTCTTAATTTCTTCCAATTTCACTCATGTGCTCTCTTTACAAGTTCATGTTTATCTTTTATTAAATTATATATCTGTTCCCTTTTTTTTCTTCTTAGATTTTCAAATTTTATTTAAGTATAATTTTAATTATTTTCTCTTTTTATCCACCTAATATTACTTTTTTTCTTAATTTTCAAAATTCTTTTAGAATGATAGCAATCAATACACATAATATTGTAGATTATAGGGTGCATTTTCTAATTTAAAATTTTATTTTTATTTTATTTTAATCATATTATTCAATACAATTAGATTGATTTGAACAAATTTAATTGATTTAGTGATCACACATTTATTTATGCACATTTTTTTTAAAAATCAAACTGAATAACTCTATATTAGAACGAATTGCACTGCGTTGAATTAATTCAAAACAAACAACAAATAAAAATTTGAAAGTTAGAAAATTTCAAAATTAAAAATTTTAAACCAAAATAACTTTTAATTATTTTGCGTGGTTTGAATAAAATTTAAAAAATATTTTAAAGCATTTTTTAAAAGTTAATATAACAAAAAATAAGCTAAATGTATTCATCAAATTAATTTTAATAAAATAAAAAGACTACAAATTAATATTATAACCAAAGAAATAAAGTTCATATTTGATCGAACTCTAAAATAATAAATAAAGTTTGTGCCCGAGGTCATTGTTGGTAGCCACTTCCATCAAAACCTAAAAAAATAGCGTAGCGGGTCATTTATTCTTTGATTCATGGTAATGTAGTGATTAGTGCTACAAAAGAAGTTGATTGAGGAAGATGATTGTTTTACTCCATGAATTTTATTAATTTTTGTGTTGGAAAATTGAGTTGAGAAAGTAGAGTTCATGTTCTTTGAAATTAAGTAACAAAACTAATCAATACATTGCATTCAAGGTCATTATTTTGAAAAGTATTTACTTAATTTAATACTTTAAAGTTGTATTAGATGGATAAAATTTTGAGTTGCTGTCTTATGTGATGAAAAGGTTAAAATAATCAAAAGAATTATCGTGCTATGCCTAAGGTTGATATTATTTTGTTTGGTTCTTCATGCAATGTACAGGTAATATTTGAATTAAGGTATATATATACCCAATTATGGTTATTCTTTAAATAATCATTCTAGTAATATAGTTTCTTCATTGATATTGTAGTCTTATTATTAAGTTTCTTTTATTTTGTGTATGATGAATAAACGAATCTAAACAAGTAACAACCAAGTGATAAATATATATTTTGGTTGGTTTAATTTAGTTTTATTAATTTTAAAATCGTATTAATTTGGTTTGGTTTTGATTTGATAATGCCAGACCAAACAGACATGAATACCCTACTCTAAACAACCGTAAAAGGTTTAAATATACGCTTCCGTGTGTTTATGTTATCAATCAAGTCATAAGTTCATGATATTGGGAGAATTAACTTTTTATATCACTTATAATTATTTTTAAATTTTTTATGGCATTTTATAAGAGATCTTATTTTTTTATAAATTTTAAAATTATTTTCTTTATTCGTTTTATAGAAAATCGAGATCCCATTTCATTTTTAGAACGACGTTGGGAGGCATGTTGGGCTAGAAAGTGATATTAGGTAAATTTACGGGATCAAGTTAATAAATGACCTTAAGATAGGTTAGTTTTGATATTTTGTCCCAGGAAGAAAAGTCTAATAAAAATAATCCCCATAAAGGGTGAACTTAATTTTTAGCTCCATAACAATTTAAAATAAAATAAAATTAGCTTCAGCTTTAGAAAATTTTAACTTTTGTCCATAAGACAAATATTTAGGATATTTTAAGATATAATGAGTAAATTTACGGGATCAAGTTAATAAATGACCTTAAGATAGGTTAGTTTTGATATTTTGTCCCAGGAAGAAAAGTCTAATAAAAATAATCCCCATAAAGGGTGAACTTAATTTTTAGCTCCGCTTAACAATTTAAAATAAAATAAAATTAGCTTTCGCTTTAGAAAATTTTAACTTTTGTCCATAAGACAAATATTTAGGATATTTTAAGATAATGAACCTGCTCAATTGACTAGAAGTTTTGCCTTATAGGCAAAAATTAGAAGATAAATATATTGCCCATCAAATTCTACCTTTTTCCCATAAGACAAATGTTCAAGATATTTTAAGACAATGAATCTGTTTGGCTTATATGCAAAAATTAGAACATAGATATGTTGTTCATCATGCATAAATTCTAACTTGTGCTCATAAGACAAACATTCAGCACATTTTAAGAC
>JACEIK010011727.1:0-21761 GCA_018107945.1 Datura stramonium | reverse complement strand
CCCGTGTGTAGGAATATATAATTAATGCATTTAGGTAAAAACCCCATAGATATATCATAGAATTTTCATACTTCTGGAGAGGAATTGGGCATGGGTGTGAAAAAAACCACCCATTCATGACCGTAGATACCTAATGGAGGCTGAATCTTACTCTCTCTTGAATGCCAAAAAGAAGATTGAAGGAGAGAACCTTGAATCACCCTTGATCACCACTCTATCACTCTTCTAATCTTCTGTATGCATGAATGAAGACTTTAGGATAGTTTCCCCTCTTAACGCCACCTTTCATAGCTTAAAACGATGTAGTTTAGGACCATAGAGCATAGGAATTATGAAAAGACCCTTACTTAAATAGCAGAGTTTTGCTGACATCCAGTCCCCATGAGGGATTGGATGACTCGTCCCCAGATGCCACGACTCGTGGCCAAAAACCTTCAATTCCACTGCCAAATTCTATCAGGGAACCCTACGAGGGTCCCCACGAATCGTGGTGGCTGATCATGACTGGTGGACTCCACCCGTGATCCCCACTGCCCATCATTTCCGTGCAAAATCTCCAGTCCAGACCAGGGGTGACTCCACGAGTCATGTGGCCTAACCACGACTCGTTGTGATGCTCGTGGTGACTCATCAAGACCACACTCCTCTTTCCTTGACCACGAGTCACCCCACGACTCATGGTCCCTCCTCACAGGTCACCTAACGACCCGTTCTGTGATCTGGTGCAAAATTTCAGTTTTTCTCCGTTTCAGCTCCCGGGTCTGATCTTTGGGCTTTTGGGGTATAACAATATCTCCCCATTGGGAAAATTCATCCTCGGATGCTAGAAAACACATAAAAAGTAGAGNGTGTAAGGCTACCAAAAAAATTTCTTGCGAAAATACATAACAATATCTCCCCATTGGGAAAATTCATCCTCGGATGCTAGAAAACACATAAAAAGTAGAGATATGCAATGATCAAATTCAAATACTGATTATTTAAACTGAAATCTGATGGAATGACTACCTCCGATTCAAATTACATAGCAGAACTGAACTCACGAATCATACACACATCCATACACATAAAAGAAACTTGCTCACATGAACTGAACATGAAACTAAATAGTGTCATAGGGAAAAATTGATACCTCAGGTCAGAACTGAGCTGGTAGAAAATAAATGTGGGTATTTAGCCATCATATCGGCGTCAGCTTCCCACGCAGCTCTTTCGACATGTTTATTACTCCATAACACTTTAACTTAAGCTACTTCTTTGTTCCTTAGCCTTTGAACCGTCAATCTAGTATTTCCTCCCGAACCTCCTCATAGCTGAGGCTATCTTTCACACCAACACTTTCCACCGGGACAACTAAAGATGGATCACCCAAACACTTCTTGAAAAGCAATACGTGAAACACAGGATGCATGGAAGATAAATTTGAGGGAAACTCCAACTCATATGCCACCTTGCCAACACGTCTCACTATCCAGTATGGGTCGATATAGCAGGGACTAAGTTCTCCTTTCCTTCCAAATCAAATCACTCCCTTCATGGGAGACACTCTCATAAATACCCAGTCATCGACCTCAAATTCTAATTTTCTTCTTCTAATGTTTGCATAAGACTTTTGGCGACTCAGTGTAGTGTTCAACCTGTCTCTTATCAACTGGACCTTCTCTGTTGCTTCATGAACCGAATCCGGCCCTACCAGTGCTTCCTCACAAACCTCAAACAATCTGATGGGCGATCTAGATCTCCGCCAATAGAGAGCCGCTAACGGCGCCATCTGGATAATAGTGTGATAGTTGTTATGTAGGCAAACTCGATTAGTGGCAGATACTGATTCCAACTATCTTTGAAGTCCAGCACACATTCTCTCCACATATCCTCTAGAGTCTGTATTGTTCGCTCCTCTCGCCCATCGGTTTGCGAATGAAATGTTGTGCTGAGCTTGACCTGAGTCCGAAGCCCTTTTTGGAATGACTACAAAACCTAAGAGGTAAATTGAGTACCTCGATCTGATATGATGGACAAGGGAATTCCACGCAATCTAACCAAATTCCATATATATAACTTGGCAAAATCATCCGCTGAATCCATGGTCTTAACTGATAGAAAATGTGCAGCCTTGGTCAACCTGTCTATCACAACCCAAATGGAGTCATGTTGTCGACGAGTACGAGGCAGATTTGTGATAAAATCCATATTAAGTTCTTCCCACTTCCAAGTAGGAATGTTGATATATTGAAGTACACCTCTCGACCTTTTGATGCTCGACCTTTACTTGTTGACAATTCAGGCACTTGGCTACGAATTCTGCAATATCCTTCTTCATGCCATTCCACCAATAGATTTCTCGTAAATCACGATACATCTTGGTGGCACCTGGATGGATAGAATAACGGGATCCATGAGCCTCACGCAACACTCGGCTCCTCAAATCATCAACATATGGAACACATAAGCGACCCTGGTACCAAAGCACACAATCTCCCCCTTGGGAGAAGACCTCCACCTTTTGACCTCTAACGGTTTCCTTCAATTTTACCAAGATTAGATCCTCATCTTGCCCAGCTTTTACTTCAGTCACCAAGGACGATTCTGACCCTCTCTGAACAACAACACCGCCACCAGTCGAGTCGATCAACCTAACTCCCAATCATGCGAGATGATGCACGTCTTTCACCAGCTCCCTCTTGCCTTCATCCACATGGGACACACTCTCCATAGAGAGCCTACTAAGTGCGTCTGCTACCACATTAGCCTTACCCGGATGGTAAAGAACACTCATATCATAGTCCTTGAGCATTTCTAACCATCTTCTTTGCCAGAGATTGAGATCTTTCTTTGTGAACACATATTGTAAGCTCTTGTGGTCTGTAAACACATCCACCTGGACCCCATACAAGTAATGTCGCCATATCTTCAATGCAAACACCACCGCAACCAACTCGAGATCATGGGTCAGGTAATTCTTCTCATAGACATTCAACTATTTCGAGGCATATGCTATCACCTTCCCCCGCTGCATCAATACACACCCGAGGCCGATTCTCAAAGAATCACAATACACCACAAAACCATCGGTACCCTAGGGTAGGGTTAACACCTGTGCAGAAGTAAGTCAAGTCTTCAACTCTTGGAAGCTCCGCTCACAAGCCTCCGACCATTGGAACTTCGCCTTCTTCTGAGTAACCTTAGTCATAGGTGTTGCAATAGATGACAAACCCTCAAAAAACCTCCAGTAGTAGACGACTAAACCCAAGAAACTCCGAATATCCGAAGGATACACCTATCTAGGACAATTCTTCACCGCCTCAATTTTCTGAGAATCTACTTTTATGCCTTCGCTTGATACCACATGGCCCAAAAATTCCATCGAGTTCAACCAAAACTCACACTTGCTGAAGTTGTCATAAATTCATGGTCCTTTAGATTCTGAAGTACTACTCTCAAATGAGCGGCATGCTCCTCCTCACTCCGAGAGTATATAAGGATATCATCAATGAACACGATCACGAACATGTCCAGGTACGACTTGAAAAACCTGTTCATCAGGTCCATAGAAGCTGAAGGAGCATTTGTTAGTCCAAAAGACATAACTACAAACTCATAATGACCATACTACATTCTGAAGGCTGTCTTTCGGATATCACTCTCCCGAAATCTAAGCGGATGATACCCGGACCTAAGGTCTATCTTTGAGAAATACTTGGCGCCATGAAGCTGATCGAACAAATCATCGATCCTGGGTAAGGGATACCTATTCTTGATGGTGAATTTGTTCAATTGTAAATAGTCAATGCATATGCGAAGGGAATCCTCCTTCTTCCTGTCAAAGAGAACTGGTGCACCCTATGGGGACTTGCTCGGTCTAATGAAACCCTTATCCAATAGGTCCTTCAACTGATCCATCAAATCTTTTAGCTCGGCTGGAGCCATTCTGTAGGGAGGAATAGATATAGGTTGTGTGTCTGGGAGGAGGACAATACCAAAATCGATCTCCCGCTGGGGGGGAATACCTGGTAAGTCATCGGGAAAGACCTCTGCGTACTCACACACTACTGGGACTGACTGAATAGTTGGAGTCTCGAACTTGATGTCCTTAACCCTAACTAGATGGTACACACAGTCTTTAGAAATCATCATCCTGGCCTTAAGGTAGGAAATGAAATGACCTACAGGAATAGATGAACTACCCTTCCATTATAGGACCAGATCACCCGAAAATCTGAACTCTACTGCCCGAGTTCTACAATTAACTGAAGCATTGCATGCAAATAGCCAATCCATGCTGAGAATCACATCAAAATAGGTCATGGCTAATTTTGTCAAATCTGCTAAGGTGACCTTCTGAAGAACTGAGACTGGGCAACGTCTATACACCCGTCTAGCTATAACTGAGTCCTACCAGAGTATAAACTGAGAAGGGTTCTGACAAGACTTCTGGACTAACTTCGATGCTACTGGCCACATAAGGTGTCACAAAAGAAAAGGTAGCCCCTGGATCTAAAAAAGCATAAACATCAATATGGAAAACTCACAATATACTAGAGACCATGTCCGAGGAGACCTCTTGCTCCTGACGGGATGCTAATGCATAGAACCTATTCTAGCGCTGGCCGCCAGCTGATCTAGTTAATGCCCCCTGATGGGCTGAGTGTGCTGGACGGGCTGCTGTGCTAGAAATAAGGACTCGTCCCCCATCATAATCCTGCCTCGCATCTGGGAAATCTCTAAGCATGTGTTGGGGTTTCTCACACCCGAAACAAGCACCTGAACCTGCCAGACACTGGCCTGTATGTCCTCGACCATACCTGTGGAAAGCTGGGACACTAGAATCTGCGGGTCTGCTGCTTTGACCCCTGGAGCCTGATGCTCACCCTCTCTGGTCATTCCTAGGCCTGGATGGCATACCCAGTGCTGAAGACACTGGGGCTGATGACCTTTGGTGAGTCTGCTGTCGGTGCCCACCACCTGATCTCGGCTGGGAAAATATGTGATCATCGGTCCTGGCCCTCTTGGCCTCTCTCTCTCTCGAATGAGCCGCCTCCATCTGTTGGGCATACAAAAATATCTGAGGAAAGTACATATCCTGATGAAACATGGCAGTCCTACAATCATTGTCCAAATAGCCCGCTACGCCATGAACAAATCGGCTCACCCACACCCTCTGATCAATCACTAACTCTGGGGCATGCATTGACAAGCGAGTGAACTCAAGAGCATACTCTTGCATCGTCATCCTCCCTTGCTTCAGATTTACGAATTCAGTTGCCTTTAACTCCCTCATCTCGTGAGGGAAGAACCGGCCTAAGAATGCAAAATGGAACTCCTCCCAAGTGACAGGACCTACTCAAGCGACCCTGCTATCCTTCCATTGGCGAAACCAGATATGCGCGACCCCTTTCAACTGGTAAGAGGCCATTTCTGCGCACTCCACACCATTCACCCCCATGATTTGTGTGATCTTCATAATCTCATCCAAGAACTCATGCGGGTCCTCTTCTACCTTTAACTCGAGAAACTTTGTCGGGTTTATTCTCAAGAAGTCTCGAACCCGAGCTGCCGCTGTGTTCCCATTCTGCGAAATATGTGCAACAGCCTATTGATTGACCTAGGTGGTGAAGGCCTGCGCAAGCATCTGAATTGCAGCCCAAAACTCAGCATGGGCAGCTAGCTCCGATGCCTGAGGCTCCTGAACAGGTGGGGCTTGCTGATGCCCATGACCATTGCCATTCTCTTGGCCTTCACCATATCCAGTCCTTCTTCCATTTATTCTTCTAGGAGCCATGATTCTGCAATCATGAATAGTATGAATTAGAAGGATAGAAAGACATTTCATTGCACGATATAGAACATGAAAGAAGGGAACATTTCCTAAATGTCTCATAGCCTCTTCATCATAAGTGTGGTGCGCTTCACACCAATGAAGAAAACTTTACTCAACACGGCTTTCAGTCACCCTAGGACACTTCCAAACGTATTGCTCTGATACCAACTTTCACATGATTCGAACGGAGGCCCGGATCGTAACATGGAATAAGGAACCCTGAGAGGCTCCAAGTCGACCAATGTTGTAAGCATACATCTATAGCATTCATGAAACCAAATAATCAACAACAAAAATAAAGCAGAAGTCTAAACTTAAACATAACATCAGAAGAAACATAGTCTGAAGATGAGTATACACATATGTCTGAATAGCCTGTAATTACGACGAGCTGATGGGATAAGACCCCAAACTAGCTCAAATAACTAAAACTGAAATACATAGGAAGTATGAGTACAACTAGTCCTTTAGAGATATGGACTTACCCAAAAGATGAGAGCTACACTGATAGACAATCTACGCGTGAGGCTAAGGTTGAGAGTTGGGCCCTATATCATAAGACGATACAACATAGAAAGTATGCGGTCAGTACGTGGAATATACCAAGTATGCAAGGTAAGTAAAACCGCTAAGGTAATTAAAAATTATTTATGAAAAATATTAAGTAAAACATTAGCATTAGAAAACTAAGATTAGGGCTTGCAAGCATTCTTTCTAAAATCATGATCTCTTCATAACATAACATGATATGGCTACATAACATCATAACTAAATCGATTGACTCAAAGCTAAATTCTGACATTTATAAAGATAAAGTTGAACAATGAGTCAAACCTGCTTCTGAACATGCATAAGTATATAACAATCTCATAAGTGGTAAAACATGAATATCTAAAATCATGAGGAACAATGGGAGACTCGTCTGGTAATCGACATACCACGATAGAGCTTACATGATCCCAACTATCACACTCAAGTGGGTAGAGCCGTCCAAAGCCTTGCTAGGGCTAGGGACGATACCATGATATCGATATCAAGCTGAAGGCCTAATTGAGTGAGGGAAGCTCACAAGGGAGGTCCCAATCATTTGTAATAGCATAAACCTACGTTGGCGCGTAGTTCTGAGACATAAGGTGATCGAACCATAGCCTACTCAGTGCTAGACAATACTCCAAAAAACATCCATATGCTCTACATTATTTTATAATGAAGCTCAACATCGTCAATTGATGAAGCTAAATAGTCATTACATCTCAAATATGAAATCATGCATATTAGAAGCTTTAATTCAACCATACCACAAGCCGATAATTAAAATTGAGAGACTTCACTCCAAAAACATTTGGTAAGCTATGCATAGGGAATATTTGGCTCAAACATACCACAAGCTGAAAATATAATTGGGAGATTTCTCTCAAAAACAATGTGGTAAGCTTTATTCGGTAAAATCATCATTCATACTCAACATGTGGGCATTGCCCAAAGCTTTATCATACTAGATGATGATAAATTCATATAAAAATATCAATTATAAGATGGGTATCTTTAAAACATGCTTTTCTTCATTATATCTCATCATCATCACTTATTCATTACAAATCTCATTTTTCATGAATATCTCATCAATAGGTTTTAAAATTGTAAAACTAGAAACATGAATTTGAATTGGAAACATTTTAAAAATTGCCCATGCCTCATAATTAGATAATAGAATCATAATCAATTCATACCCATGTGTAGGAATATATAATTCTTATATTTTGGGTAAAAAAAACCATAGATATATCATAGAATTTTCATACTTCTAGAGAGGAATTTGGCATGGGTGTGGTAGAGCCACCCATTCATTATCCTACATACCTGATGGAGGCTGAATCTTACTCTCCCTTTAATGCCCAAAAGAAGATTGAAGGAGAGAACCATGAATCACCCTTGATCACCTCTCTATCTCTCTTCTATTCTTCTGCATGCATGAATGAAGACTTTAGTATAGTTTCCCCCTCTTAAACCCACCTTTCATAGCGTAAATGATGTAGTTTAGGACCCTTGATCATAGGAATTACAAAAAAACCCTTACTTAAATCGCTGGGTTTTACTAACTGCCAGTCCCCTTGAGGGACTGGACAACTCATCCCCAGATGCCACAACTCGGGGCCACAAACCATCAAGTCCACTGCCAAATTCCATCAGGGGACCCTAGGAATCGTGGTGGCTGACCACGACTTGTGGTCATGCCCGTGGTGACCCCTCAAGACCATACTCCTCTTTCCTTGACCACAAGTCACCCCATGACTCGTGGTCCCTCCTAATGGGTCACCTAATGACCCATTTTGTGATCTGGTGCAGAATATCAATTTCTATCTATTTCAGCTCCCGGGTCTGATCTTTGGGCCTCCAGGGTATAGCAAATATCAATCCAAGGAGAACTAGGAATATATTAAGGAGTATAAAGACCATGTGGTAAAACTTTGATTTGTCCTATTTATATTCAGGACACTGGGAACACACTTTCTCAACATCCTTTAGCATGTCAGGTCAAAAAAATGTTCGATAGGTATATCAAAAGTTTTGGGAACTCCAAAATGTCCTATGATCCCACCACAATGTGCTTCTCTAACAAATAATTCACGCAAAGTGCTATTAGGAATACACAGCTTATTTTCCTTAAAAAGAAATCCATCTTGAAGATTGAACCGCTCATTAGGACCCAACCTACAATCTGCAAAAATCTTGCAAAAATCAAAATCATTAGCATAAAGGCCCTTGATTTGATCAAAACCCATCAATTTTGAAGAGTAGAGACCAAGACATACCTTCTTGAAAATACATCAGCAACCACATTTTATTTTACTTGCTTGTAAGCAATCAAATATGGGAAAGTTTCAATGAATTCAACCCTTTTTGTCTGCCTATGATTTAGCTTACCTTGGCTCTTCAAGTATCTTCAGGATTCATGGGCAATCTTAACCACAAACTCTCTAGACCACAAAAAATATTTCCATATAGCTAAAGCTTTGACCAAAGCATATAGCTCTTTGTCATAAGTTGAGTAGTTCAATGTTGCTCCACTCAACTTTTCACTAGAGTATGCAATGGGCTTGGAATCCTGCATTAAAACAACACTCATTCCTCTTCCAGAGGCATCACATTCAACCTCAAAAGACTTAGAAAAATCAGCCAATTGCAAAAGAGGAGCAGAACTCAAATTTTCTTTTAATGAGTTAAAAGCAAAATCTTGTTCTTTTCCCCATGTGAAAACATTGTCCCTCTTAATAACTTCAGTCAGAGGAGCAGCAATGGTAGTGTCTGTCTATCTGATTTTACTTTACTAACTTTTATTCTGAATATCTGTATCATATTATTCTAACAAAATGCTTGCTAATCATATAATAGGCTATAATAAATCTGGAATGCTAAATCGCCATTTGGCGTATACTTTTCTATCTTTCGGGCTGAGTATGATACAACAACGCAACCAGACTTACTAAACTTTGCACAATACTCAATATTCAACTCCGGGAGTTCTATTACGGAGTCTACTATGATATATAAGGCTAAAAGTACTAACTTTCCGAAATGGGCTTTACATACCTTAACCTCGAGGTTATCCAACTAACGGACGAGGCTCGGTCAGTACTCACACGCTATTTCTCCCAACTGCATTCCACATACACGTCAATTAGTACTAAATACATCACTATTCTGAAAGACAACGTCTTTCAATATATTTGTAAGCTTGCTTAGGCTTATCGAAAGACGGTCAAAAACTTGCTATTTTCGGAAGTCAGGAAAGGGAGAAGTATTCACTTTCGGGCTAGGAGCACATTGACACAAGTTTCGAGCAATTCTACTTACCTTATCTCGGTAGATCGATGATTTGTCGGCCAAATTTGGCGAAACTAAATCCGTAGGAATGCTCTACGCTGCTAAATACCTCGGTATGCGAGGTTAATTTGAGTTACTACGTTTGACCAGTGTAATCGTGCAATGTTTATATTTCCCTTTGTACTCTCTCTATTTCTCTCGTGAGCTTCTGGAAATTATGATATGTTAAAGAAATAAACCGAAGTGGCGGCATGATATATAATTGTCACTATAAATCGCATTCAGGGAATGCGATTTATAAAATAAATATTCTGGAATGCGATTTATAAGTCACATTTTGCCTTGCGGCCCAAGCATCAAACAGCGCTTGTCCTGATCTCCCAGGCCTTTTTCTATCTTTCCCCCGGGCCTTTTTCTAGCATGTATGGCATTCTAAAACTCTTAACCAACATGCGAATAGGCCATCTATGTGTCGAAAATTTTACGGGGTGTAATAATTCAGGTGGATCCTCAAAAGATAGCAACAGTGAAAGACTGGCCCAGACCTACCTCCCTAATCAAAATTAGAAGTTTCTTCTTTCTAGCCAGTTATTACCGATGTTTTTTGGAAGGTTTTTCCTCTATTGCTCTCCTCTGACTAATTTGACTTAGAAAAAGGTGAAATTTCAGTGGTTAGATGCGTTTGAGAAAAGTTTCCAGGAGTTAAATACTTGACTCACTACCGCTCCAGTTTTGACCATACCAGAAGGAACATATGGGTTTGTACTATTTTGCGACCGATACAGAGTTGGACTAAGTTGTGTTTTGATGCAGCGAGGTAAGGTGATAGCTTATGCCTCAAGACAACTCAAGGTTCATGAGAAGAACTATCCACCTCCTGACCTGGAGTTGGCAGCGGTGGTGTTTGCATTAAAGATATAGAGGCACTACCTTTACGAGGCTCACATGGATGTATTTACTAATCACAAGAGCGTTCAGTATGTGTTAAGTCAAAAAGATCTTAATCTTCATCAGAGAAGATGGTTGGAGCTATTGAAGGACTATGACATGAGTGTGTTGTATCACCCGGGCAAAGCCAATTTCGTGGATGATTCCCTAAGCAGAGTGTCTATGGGGAGCGTGGCTCATGTTGAAGAGGGCAAAAGGAACTACCAAAGGATATCCATAGGTTAGCTCAGTTAGGAGTACAGTTGGTTGATACAGCTGAAGGCGGAGTAGTAGTGTACAGTGGATCAAATTCCTCATTGATAGTTGAAGTTAAGTCAAGGTAGGATGAAGATCCCATACTACTTAAGTTGAAGGAGGTGGTTCTTAGAAAAGAAGTGGAGGCTTTCTCCCAAGGGGGAGATGGTGTACTCCGTTACCAGGGTAGATTGTGCATGCAGGATGTGGGTGATTTAAGACAGAAAATATTGGCTAAAGCACACAGTTTGAGATATTCCATCCACGCTGGTGCTACTAAGATGTACCGTGATATACGGGATATTTACTGGTGCAACGACATGAAGAGAGACATTGCAGTATTAGTAGCTAAGTGCCTGAACTGCCAATAGGTCAAAGTAGAATACCAGAGATCAGGAGGTATGACTCAGGATATGAGCATACCCACATTGAAGTGGGAAGAAGTAAATATGGATTTTGTTACAGGTCTACCTCGGACTCGTCGGCAACATGATTCAATCCGGGTGATAGTAGACCGGATGACTAAGTCAGCACATTTCCTCCCAGTTAAAACTACAAACTCAACTGAGGATTATGATAGGATTATATCTCGGAGTTAGTTAGACTTCATGGGGTGCCCTTGTCCATCATCTCAGATAGAGGTACCTAGTTCACCTCTCATTTTTGGAAGTCGTTTCAGAAGGGACTCGGTATCCAGGTCAAGCTCAGTATAGCTTTTCACCCACAGACAGATGGACAAGCTGAGTGGACTATGCATACCTTGGAAGATATGCTGAGAGTGTGCCTGATTGATTTCACGGGCAGTTGGGATGATCAGTTTCCACTCATCGAGTTTGTGTACCACAACAGCTACCACTCCAATATTCAGATGGTCGCATTTGAGGCATTATATGGTAGGAGGTGTAGATCTCCTATCGGGTGGTTTGAAGTTGATGAAGCTACTCTGATCGGGCCAGACTCAGTTCACGAGGCAATGTAGAATGTACAACTCATCCGACAAAGATTGAAAAAAACTCAAAGCTGTTAAAAATCTTACAGTAATGTGAGAAGAAGAGAATTAGAGTTTGTAGTGGATGACTGGGTCTATATGAAAATTTCACCCATGAAAAGGGTGATGAGATTTGGAAAGAAAGGAAAACTCAGTTCGAGAAGGAAAACTCAGTCAGAGATATGTAAGACCCTATAGAATTCTGAGGTTATTGGAAATGTAGCCTATGAGCTGGAATTACCTTCAGAGTTGGAATCTATGCACCTAGTATTCCATGTGTTACTATTGAAGAAGTGCATCGGTGATCCAACTTTAGTTGTGCCATTGGACAGTGTGGAAGTGAAAGATAGTCTCTCTTATGAAGAGGTCCCAGTTCAGATCCTTGACTGTCAGGTTTGTAAGCTGAGGAACAAAGAAGTAGCTTTAGTCAAAGTATTGTGAAGAAATAAGCATGTAGAAGGAGAAACGAGGGAAGCCGAAGCAGATAGGATGGCTAGATACCCAGACTTATTCCCTTCCAGCGAAGTTTCAATTTAAGGTATCAATTTTATCCTTGAAAACTCTATTCAGTTACATTTTCAATCCATGTGTCCAAGTTTCTTTCATGTTAATGAATGTGTGTATGATTTGTGAATTCAATTCATTCATGTTGTTCAGTTAAGAGGTTGTCATTTCGTTAGTTTTCAGCTTTCCTGATCAGTATTTGAGTAGAATGATTGCAATTCTCTACCTTTCTTTGTGTTTTCCTACATTCAATAACGAATTTTCCCAAAGGGGAGATATGTAATACCCCGAAAATCCTAAGATCGGACCCGGGATTTGAAACGGTGAAAACAGAATTTTCTGCACCAGGTCATAGAACAAGTCGTCATGTGACCCATGGGGTAGGCCACGAGTCGTGGAGTGACTCGTAGGGAGGGCTCCAGACTTGGTTGAAAATTTGGGAAATAGAGTGACCACGAGTGTGACCAGGAGTCATAGTCAACACCACGAGTTGTTATGTGAGTCGTGGTCAAGGGTTGACTAAAAGTTGGAAAATTTTGGCAGTGCACGTAACGGGTCCTCACCACGAATCATTTGGGACACCACGAGTCATGGTGTCGCCCGTGGTGACCATGAGTCATGGTAACTGGTAACAAATCGTTAAGTAGCCCGTGGTGACCCCTGAAGAGGAATTATGGTTTAGTGGCAATGGGAGACGTCACGAGCCATTAGGTCTCTTGACGACTCGTGAAGTCCGTTGTTGGCAAGTTGGGGAATCCATAGAAAATTTCCAGTGCACATCACTACTGAACACGAGAGTCATCCCTGATCTCAGGACTCGTGGAGTGCCTCGTGGGGACTGGCAAGGTCCTTTTTCCTGCGAATTTCCTAGGGAGTTTTATGTAATTTCCTAGTCTTATAGACTCAAAGCTACGTCATTTTAGGCTTTAATCAGGGGTTTTAGAGGGGGTAACTGACAGTTTATTTCATTTCTCTCATCCCTCAAAAGTTAGAACGCAAAATTTCTCTCAAAAAGACTCAGAGCAGAAGCTAGGAAAATCGAATTCTACTCAGATTTTCAAGGGATTCTCTCAGGGATTTCCATCACCAGGTATGTGGAAATTCAACAAGGGAATAGTTCTTCCCTTGTGTCCCCAAAAATCTTCTCTATCTTCTCTATCAGTTCTAGCCCTGAAACTTTCGAATGTCAATAAATTATGGGTCAGACTTCGTTTATAGCATGTGGAATGTTGTCTATGTTGATTGTTGTTATAATTCCGCTACCTAGTTATCATATTAATACTCATTCTTGTAAGGATGGTTTTAGCCCTAGCTTTGAGTTTAGTAAACTAGAATTTTGCCTGTTGGATTAGTTCTTCCTTGTAGCTTGATTTTATTAGTTAGGTTTTCAATATTGCTAGAAAATGTTAAGAATTTAGTAAGATTCTTGTTATTCCAGTCTCAGTCAATTATTAGCGTATTTGGTATAATCCAGTAATGTGAGCTGATCAATTTGACGGCAGTTAATTCTTGAGGTGTCCGTGATACCTCTTAGTTATCAGTATTAGACTCATAATCAGATTTTAGTGGTTCTTTAGGTGGTCATGACACTTTCAACTAAGCATCTCTAACCAGTCTTAGGACCCCAACTTCATATTACAGTTTGTTCTTTAGACGGTTACGACTCTTCCAGATAAGTAGCTCCGACCAGTCTTAGAACACCGCTAAAGAATTCGGTCCGATAAGACTCTTAGGGTACTTCTAGATAGGTATCCCTGACTTTGCCTTGGGCTCCAGATTCGAGCTATCATCTTAGTAGTCAGTCTATGACTATCCAGTGGGATTAGGACTTAGCACAAAGCGGACCAAGGTTCTAGCGCACTCAGGTTACAAGAACTACGTTTCCACCGTAGCTTATATTTTTATTAGCCTCATGGAACCAGATCTGTTATCACTCAATTCATTCCTTTATAACCTAGCAAGGTATATTGGGTCCTACCGATGGGGTGTATACATTGGATTCCACGTCTAGCTCACGTGGTTATATATCGGTTATAGACTCTCCCACTAGTCAGTTTAGATCGGTCTTAGATCAGCTCAATTTGAACAGTTCTAGACTACTCAATTCAGATCAGTTTAGTACACTACTTCAGATTAGTATCTAAGATTTAGGGCATGCCTTTGACCATCAGACAGGGTCATTTTGAAAATTTCAGCATATTCAGATATTCAGTTTTGGTATTTTAGTTTGTCATTGCTTGTTTTTCCAGTTTAGTGATTTTATTCCTTATGTATGGTCTCTCTCATTTACTCAGTACATACAAAGTACTGACACATACCTTTTATGTTGTATCATTTTATGATACAGCTGCAGGTTCTTAGTCTCAGCACTGTTAGCCAATCTCGCTCAGACATTCTAGCTTCATCATTGGTGAGTCCGCATCTTTCGAGGAATAGGATTATTTCTTTCTGTTATATTTCTTTCATTTAGACTTAGAGTTAGCTTGGGCCTTGTCCCAGCAACTCATTGGTTGTTGTTGGCTTTCAAACTCAGATAGAGATTCAGATTTTTAGTTTGTTTTCAATTGTATAAAGCTTTGTGATTTAGTTGTTCTTCAAAGATGTTTTATTTAATTATTTTAAAGCTTCTGCCATTTTTACTCAGAATGCCAGTGATATGATAGACCATGGTTTGACTTAGGGTTACTTGTAACTCCAAGTACCGTGTTTCGTCTTTGCTATAGACTTAGGGCGTGACATGAGGACTCCCCAAGTATCTGCTATTGAAATCATTGGAGGGGAAACTACTGACGATACTGAGATTGAGAACTTGCGCCTAAATCATAATACGATATGGCATAGAAAGTATGCGTTAGTACTTTGAATGCACTGAGTAAGTGAGATATACAGTAAGCATGGAAAAATAAGCACTTAACTAAAATAGCATGAAATGATCAATTGACACTGAATACTGCTAAAAGGTGAGCTATAACTAATATGGTAAAAATTGACCATGATTGACGGTCATAAACTTGTCCTGCAACTGAGTGACTGAACTAAGCTAAACTAAACTGATCTGAACGAAAACTATACTGACAAGTGGGAGAGTCTATAACTGACATATAACCACGTGAGCTTAACATGGAGTCTGATGTATATACTCCATCGAAGAAAGCCCACTATACTTTGTTAGGATATAGTGGCTTAGTTGGGTGATCACATGTTTGGGGATTGTTGGGCCAATAGCCTATGGTGGCAAAATATTCTTGGAATCTGGGTGCAATGGGAACCTGGTTCACTCAGTGCTAAGTACTACTCCCACTGGATAGTCCTAACTTGACTACTAAGCTGATAGCTCGAAGCTGGGGTCCTTGACTAAGTCAGGAATACTTATCTTGAAGTAACCTGAGAGTCTGTATGACCGGATAACTAAAAAATGGTGTTCTAAGACTTGTCAAAGCTGCTTATCTAGAAGCGTCATAACCGTCTAAAGAACTAGCTAATAACCTATACTAATGGTTCTAAAACTGGTCAGAGCTTCTTATCTAGAAGCATCGTAACTTTTTAAAGAACAAACTGATAACTGATAACTACAAATTAGCACTGGGAGGTCTTACTAATATCTCAAGTAAACTTACTATAGTCAAATTGATAAGCTGACTTACTATAAGATATTGAAAAAAAAGCTAATTGCTAACTGAGACTAAACTAGCATTCAAACTGACTGTGAATCCACAATATGGTTATAACATGAAAATTAAGAACTAGTAAAGTCAAGCAGTACTTTTATCTAGACAATTATGCAAGACCTGGTTTACTGTATTTTCAGAACTAGGGCTAAACAATATTTCATGAAGAGAGTAACAACATACTTGATAAATGATGAAAACATTGCAAGAATTCACAAGGATTCCAATTCACAAGAATATTTATAATATAACTGAAGTTAACCCTATTTCTTACATTTAGGGCTAAGACTGATAAGGAATAATAGAAGGTTTTGGGGCACAAGCGAAAAATAATTCTCTTGTTGAATTCCCACATACCTGGAGTCAAATTTCCATAAAAGGATCTGGAGAGTCTGAGGAGAAACTTGAAACCCTTGATCTTACTCTGAGTCTCCTGTCTGAGGTTTCTATGTTCTGATCTTGAGAGAATGAGACGAATAAAGAGGGAACGTCGATTACCTCCCTAAATCCCTTGAATATAACCAAAAAATGACATAGTTTAGAGATTAAAAAGGTGTGAAGTTACAAAAATGTCCCCAAAAAAATCTAAAAACCTGCCTGATAGGAACTAATAGGTCACACCACGACTTGTTGGGACCAGTGTTTGGTCTTGGGCCTGAGATCCATGCTCACTGGAACTGACCAGCGGGAGGGGAAGATGACCCATTTGATGAACCAACGGGTCGTTGGTTCCTCTCATGGTCACTGAAGGGACTTTTGAACCTGGGCTTGGACTCCTACCCATGAGTGACACAATGACTCGTTGGCATGACCAATGAGTCGCTGTCACCACCCGTCCTGGCCACTGATATTTTCAGGGCTTGACTCACAGATGGAAGCGATGACTCGTTGTTTGGAACAACGAGTCATTGTTGCCCTTCGTTATCACTGGAATGAATTTATTCCTTCTCATACTTCTCCCAATGGCTGGACAGGATGGATCATTGGTCTCTTCATGAGCCGTTACTAGGCTCATCGGTGCAGGAAGGGCTCCCTGCAGTGCTGACGACGACTCAGATAACGGGTTGTTATAGTTGGACAACAACTCGTTGTCTGGGTCATTCTGAGAAAATTTTTTTAGTTCTTTTGGGTTTTTCATTCAAAGTTTCAGTTTGGTCTAGGAAATTTTTGGGTGTTACAATATCTCCCCCTTGGGATCATTCATCCTCAAATGAAGGCTAAAACTGCTGGAAAACTGGGAAATGGGATACAATTCCCATATTGAGACTATAAATTTATTTCTGAAGGAGTGACTAACTCCAAACTGATTTAGTCATATTGACTGAGCTGATGCAACTAAGATGCATATTCAAAAATGAATAGAGCTGATGGGTACTGAACTGAATAGAGTATTGAGGAGGAATTTAATACCTGATTCTGAAATTGAATTGGAAGGGAATAAATGAGGATATTTAGCGATCATGTCTGCTTCCGCTTCCTATGTGGCTCCCTCAACTTGCTGGTTCCTCCACAAGACTTTTACCAAAGTGACTTCCTTGTTTCTCTGCTTACGAACTTGTTAGTCTAAGATCTGAACTGGGACTTCTTTGTAAGAGAGCCTATCAATCACTTCCACACTATCTAGTGGCACAACTTAGGTCAGATCACTGATGCACTTCTTCAATAGTGACACATGGAAGACTGGGTGCACAGATGCTAACTCTGAAGGTAATTCTAGTTCATACGCCACATTGCCAATTCGCCTCAGAATCCTATAGGGTCCTAGATACCTCAGACTGAGTTTCTATTTCTTTCCAAACCTCATCACCCCTTTCATGGGTGAAATTTTCATATAAACCCAATCATCCAAAACAAATTCTAACTCTATCCTCCTCACATCGGCATATAATTTCTTATGACTCTAAGCTGTTTTCAACCTTTTTCTGATAAGTTGCACTTTCTAGATAGCCTCGTGAACTAAATCTGGTCCTATCAAGGTAGCTTTGCCAACTCCAAGACACCTTGTTGGAGATCTACACGTTCTACCATATAAGGCCTCAAATGGGGCCATTTGAATACTGGAGCGGTAGCTTTTTTTGTATGCAAACTTGATGAGATGTACGTGATCATTCCATCTGCCTTTAAAATTGATTACACAAGCTCTCAGCATATCTTCTAAGGTTTGAATAGTCTACTCAGCTTGTCCATCTTTCTGAGGGTGAAAAGCTATGCTGAGTTTGACCTGAGTACCGAGTCCTTTCTGAAATGACTTCCAGAAATACAAGCTGAACTGGGTACCTCTATTTGAAATGATGGACAAGGGAACTCCATTCATTATGAATAACTCCCAGATGTAATGCCTAGAATAATGCTTAGCTGAGTTTGTAGTTTTAACTGGGAGGAAATATGTTGACTTGGTCATCCGATCTACTATCACCCAAATTTAATCATGTTGTCAACGACTACGAAGTAGACCTATAATGAAGTCCATATTCACTTCTTCCCAATTCCACGTGGGTATGCTGATATCTTGAGTCATATCCCTAGGTCTCTAATGTTCAACTTTAACTTGTTGGTAGTTCTGGCACTTAGCTATAAATTCTGCAATATCCCTTTTTATGCCATTCCACCAGTATGTTTCCTATAGGTCACAGTAAATCTTAGTGACACTTGGGTGGATGGAATATCTTGAGTTGTGTGCTTCTTCCTGTATTCGCTGTCTCAGGCCATCTACATTCAGAACACATAGTTTGCCCTAGTAGCAAAGCACCCCATCTCCCCTTTTGGAGAAAGCCTCCACTTTTTTTCTTAGAACTGCTTCTTTTAGCTTAAGTAGTATGGGATCTTCATCCTGCTTTGACTTAACCTCCATAACTAATGAGTATTCTGACCTGCTCTGCAATACTACTCTGCCATCAGCTGACTCCACAAACTGCACTCCCAATGGAGCTAACCTGTGAATATCTTTTGCTAGCTCTTTTATGCCCTCTTCAACATGAGCAATGCTCCCCATGGAGATTCTACTTACATCGGCAAACATATTTGCCTTGCCCGGGTGGTACCGCACACTGATGTCGTAATCCTTCAATAACTCCAACCACCTTCTCTGACGAAGGTTCAAATCCTTTTGACTGAATACGTATTGAAGGATCTTATGTTCGGTGAAAACATCCACATGAATCCCATACAGGTAATATCTCCATATTTTCAAAGAAAACACCACTGCTACTAATTCCAGATAATGAGTCAGATAGTTCTTCTCATAAACTTTGAGTTTTCTGGAGGCATAAGCTATCACCTTACCCTGTTGCATTAGAACGCAACCGAGGCCCACTCTGGAAACATCACAATAGACTATGAACCCATTTGTTCCTTCTTGTAAGGTCAAAACTGGAGCTGTGGTGAGTCAAGTCTTCACCTCTTGGAAACTCTTCTCACATGCATCTAACCACTAAAATTTCACTTTTTTCTGAGTTAGTTTAGTCAGAGGAGACACGATAGAAGAAAATCCTTCTACAAACCGTCGATAATAGCCGGCTAGACCTAGGAAGCTCTTGATTACTGTTGGGGAAGTGGGTCTTGACCAGTATTTCACCATTTCAATCTTTTGAGGATCTACCTGAATACCCTCACTCGATACTACATGACCAAGGAAAGCCATAGAATTCAGCCAGAATTCACATTTGCTGAATTTAGCGAACAACTGGCGATCTCTGAGAGTCTGCAATACTTTCCTCAGATGGTTAGCATGCTCCTCCTCATTTTTAGAGTATACCAAAATGTGGTTTATGAACACAATGACGAACTGTCCAGATACTTTTTGAATAACCTGTTCATCAGGTCCATGAAAGCTGTAGGGGAATTAGTTAGTCCAAAGGACATAACTATAAATTCATAGTGACCATACCGAGTTCTGAAGGCTATTTTCGGTATGTCACACACCCTAATCTAAGCTGATTATATGCCGACCTGAGCTCTACATTAGAAAAATACCTAGATCCTTGAAGCTAATCGAAAAAGTCGTCAATCTTGGGTAAGGGATACCTATTCTTAATGGTAAATTTGTTCAGTTAATGATAGTCAATACATATTCTGAGAGTACCATCCTTCTTTCGCACGAACAACACTATAGCACCCCATGGAGAGATGCTGGGACTGATAAAACCCTTATCAAGAAGGTCCTTCAGTTGTTCCTTCAACTCCTTAAGCTCAATTGGAGCCATTATGTAAGGAGAAATGGAGATGGACTGATTATCTGAAAGAAGGCCTATGCCAAAGTCTATTTCCCACTTGGGAGGGACTCCGGGAAGATCTTCGGGAAACACCTCAGGGGATTCGCTCACAACTTGAACTGACTGAATCATTGGGGTCTCGAAGCTAGAATATTTAACCCAAACTAGGTTATAGATTCACCTTTTCGAAATGAGCTTTCTTGCCTTAAGGTAGGAAATAAATCGACTCTTAGGCGCTGAAACACGACCCATCAATTCTAAGACTGGCTTATTAGAAAACTGAAACCTAAAGACTATACTTCTGCAGTCAACTGAGGCATAATCGGAATGTAACCAATCCATACCAAGAATGAGGTCGAAATAGACCATGTCTAGATCTACTAGATCAACTAGAATTACTTACTCAACATTGAGACTAGGCAGTTTCTACATACCCAGCTGGCTCTAATTTACTCACCAACTGGGATAGAGACTGTGAATGGTTTCCAAAGGACTGATTTCAAACTGAATAGCTACATAAGGAGTCATGAATGATAGTGTGGCTCCTGGATCTAGTAGGGCATACATGTTTAGATGGAAAAGACGTAACATACCCGTGAGCACGTCAGGTGAGGTCTCCTTATCCTTATGAGAGGACAAAGCATAAAAATAGTTTTGGCGCTGACCGTCATTCGTACCTAAAGTATTACCCTGCTGAGCTGGATGGCTTGCTGAAGCTACTGAAGTGGTAGACTGAGTTTTCCCCCATCCTACTGAAGGACACTCCTTTAACCTATGACCTAACTGTCCACACCCAAAGAAACCCTCTTTGCCCATGCGGCATTCACCTGGATTGTTCTTTCCACACTTAGGACAAGTTGGGTAATGGTTTCTAGCACTGTAACTCTGGGACGTAGAGCCAGATGCTCTACCCTTCCTGTTACACCCCGTAAATTCTCGACATGTAGATGGCCTATTAGCATGTTGGATAAGAGTTTTTGAATGCCATACATGCTGGAAAAGGCCCGGGGAAAGACCGAATAAGAGATTCGTCGAACCATCGCGGGAGGAGCCGAGGGAGAGCCCCTCCGCGATGGCTACGTGCCACGGAGGGAGGGCCTCCGCGTTGGCGCCGTGTCACGGAGGCTCTGTCCAGGCTCAAGTATATAAGCCCTCATTTCATTTTTTTTAAGTTAATTTCATAAGATTTCCAGAGAGACCGATGGAAAACAAAGAGAATGAAGATTCCATTGAAATTTCCTTCTGATTACGTCGTCAAATACGGTCCAACCTCAAATTCACTCCAGATACCGAGGTATTAAGCAGCAAGGATCATTCCTACGAATTTAGTTTCATGAAATTCGGCCGACAAATCATCGTGCTACCGAGCTAAGGTAAGTGGAATTGCTCCAAATTAGTGTCAACGTACTCCGAGCCCTAAAGTGAGTATTTCTTCCTTCTGGACTTTCAAGAAATAGCGAGTTTTCGATCATTTTTAGATAAGCCAAAGTTTGGGCTATATATATATTGAAAGTGATATTTTATTTCAGGATATTAGCGTATTCAGTTCTAATTGATATATATAT
>JACEIK010011726.1:24022-34605 GCA_018107945.1 Datura stramonium | reverse complement strand
CTTATCTTTTGTTTTTTGATCATCCTAGGATTTTTTTTGCGGTGTTTCTTTTCCCTCGGACATGCTATCTAGTAGAACCAACATGTTTAGGATATTGTTCTTTTTGTGTATGTTCAATTAGAAGTAGCATAGGAGTACTTTACAACCAATAAATCATGTGCTTGATGTTTTGGAAATTGATGAAAAAATAACCTATTTTAAAATTTTTATGTTTAGCTGTGTATGTTGATTGCAAAGCATGACTACTATGGATATTTTTATGGAATTTGATAGATTAGCATGTGCAAGTATAGTTAGTTGTGCGTAAACCAGATAGGTAGAATAAATACAAATTTGTACCATGTGTGAGTGAGGATTCTTACTTAGTTCAATACTGTGTAAAGGATCTAAAACTTTCTTGGTTGATCTTTACGTAGGTTGTAGGACAGTTGGTTAGAAAAGCATCATAGGCCATTTTTGATTTAGTCCACTTTTAACTTATATTTCCCTACCAAATAAAATGAATCCCTTGATCCCATGTTTGAGCCTAAAAGTGACATTTTCATTGATTATCCCATTCACCTTCCCTACTTTGTTTATGATGAACCTGTTTTGGCCCTGGTCCGTCCTTGGACATATTGACCCTCAACTCAGGCCAAATGCCTAAGTTGAAGGTGGCTATTTTAGGGGTGCATAGATAAGATAGGGGAGAATATATAAAAAACTGGTTGATGGAAGGTTGGGTGTGGTGAGAAAAAGAAAAATAGAAAAAGAAAAGAAAAAGAAAAATGTAAGAAACATAGTTGAAAAAGAAAAAGAGAAAATTCACCACATCCACAAATGACAGTTAAATGTAGAAAAGGGAAGGAAAAAGATGAAAAAGGAAAAAGGGTAAAAAAGTAAAAAGTGAAGTTAAGTTGTGTAGTGCCAAGGAGGGTTAGTCACTATTTCCGTATCTACCATACCCGAACCAAAACATACATTACAATATGATAAAAGTCCTATAGTGATCCTAGCCTAACTGTCTGAAAGACCAAAGAAGAGAAAATAAGAGCAAGCCTATGGTATCCGCTGTGCAATATTTGGAACTTCTTTGTAAGAGTGAGATTCTTACTTGTTAGTCCCAAGTTTCACATATATNNNNATATATATGAGTGTTGGACACTTTATTTGCTGTGAGGGTACATGATTTGCATTGCATTCTGCCAGTTGGCTGTGTAAAAAACATTAGTGTTAGCTCATGTCATTGCTAATAGTTAGATGCCATATCTAGATCCCTGTGTGTCATGATTTGTAGTTGCATGAATACCTAGCTGACTTGGTTTTGAATGAAAAATGGGTTAATTTCTGATAATGGTTATGTGTGCAAATTGTTTGTTGTGTTGGCTGTAGGACTTCTACTTTACTTTCTAGTTAAGTGTCATGATATAGTTTTGTTTTGTTTGCCTGAGGACATGCAAAAGCTTTAAGTTGAGGGGGTTGATGTGCTGTGGGTTTAGAGCCCTTTCAACGCTTAAAACTGATGAAAGATTCATGGTCTTAGGTGTGTTTGTACATATATGATGCACTTTTGTTGTGTTTTCAGGGAAATCATGTGTTGGAGTTTAATTCTGTAAAAGAAGTGAAAAGAGTGCAGAAAATGGTGATGTTGCAGGCCTCAGTACGAGATGTACTTTACTTTCGTGTTAATATCCAAAGGAACTACACAAGGTGATGACCAAGTACGACTCTTGGTACGAGCCGTACCATCCTAGTAAGAGGCATACTAGAGCAGTTTAGAAAATTTTCAGAATTATGCACGATACTAGTAAGCTTGTATAGGTGGTAGCTACGAGTCGTGATGACCTCATATGACTCGTACCAAGGAGCCGTGGCAAACCCCAGGGTATGATAGGATACCATTAGTCATGAGATCAAGGTATGAGTTGTACCAAAGCACTTGTGGAGATATTCAGAGGATGGAAGACTTCACAGTATCAGACCACGACAGAAACATATGACTTGTAATAGCATTGTACGAGTCATACCAGCTCCCAGGACTTATAAGATTTCAAATTTGTTGAGCATTGTACGAGTGTGAGCAACAACTCGTAGTGTCATGTACGAGTTGTAGGGCCTAGCGGCGACAATTAAAGTAGTTTCCCTGTAATTTAGGAAAGGTTTCAGATTATTTGCATAAATACTTTTCTAGGTTATTTTTTTCAAGGGATGAACTTTTCGGATAGAGAACCGATACTTTGGAGATTATTCTTGAGTTTTTCAATATTCTTGAAGATATTATTCATTGTTCTTGATTCGTTCAAAGTTGAATTATGCAATAACCAATTGGGTTTTATTTCAATCATCATTGTAAGTCTTTAATTATGATTTCTTCCATGAATTCTAATTCTTCTCTTACAAACATGAGAGGCTAAAACCTCCACAACTAGGGTTGTGAGAACCACGGTGGAATAACTAACTAGGGTTTGCACATAGTGATTCGAAACCAATACTTATGCTCGTATTTTCTTCTCTTTATCTTAAACATTTCTTAAAGGAGCGCAATGTTGAGACTTGCTCGAATTATCTACTTTCCTAAACCTAGAGTGGTAAAGATTAGGAAAAGAGAGAGACAATAAAGCCTTGAACTTTATGATTCATTGAATAACTTGAGCTGCGGTACTAGGAAAGTTAATTTAGAACAACTTGATAACGGTTAAAGTGAAAACACTCAAGAGACCTAATCCGATGATTGAGTATAATCATCCAATAGAGATGAATCAGTCATTTGGATGAACCTATGTTATCAGTTCGACAGGCTAAGTATTGAGATAGATCACTAGTTCATTCACCCGAAGTTGTTATGAATCCATGGGGAACACCTCCCTAGTTAATTGCATAAACTTGACAACAATATTAACTTACAATACTCTTACTTGATTACTTCCTTAAAATGCCCCTTTAGGAAATAATAGAACTAAAAGCATTAATACTAAGCATTATACTACTTCTTGACCATATTCCCTGTGGGATTGACCCCAACCTAGTTTGGTTCTTTATTGACAACGTCCATGTCATACTTCTATAGGAGTGTGATTTGAGTTTTATCAGAGACCGCCACCACTATTTTTGTAGAGGTTGTAGAAAAACAATGATAAGAAAAGCAAAGACGAGGCTGGGTTCAAGAAGTTCCTTGATATTTTCAATGAGCTACACATAAACATTCCTCTGATTGATGCTCTGAAGGAAATGCCAAAATATGCAAAGTATATGAGGGATGTGGTTTCTTGCAAGTGAAGATTGATTGAGTTTGAGACAGTTGCACTTACTAAAGAGTGTAGCTCAAGGGTGTTGAACAAGATTCCCCAAAAGCTAAACGACCCAGGGAGTTTCACTCTCCCCACACAAATTGGTGAAAGTGAAGTGGGAAAAGCTCTGTGTGATTTGAGGAAAAGTATCAATTTGATGTCGTTATTTGTGTTCAGTACACTCATTTTGGGAGAGAGTAGGCCCACTACTATCACTCTGCAACTAGCTGATAGATCATGCATCACTCTGGATGGCATCATTGAGGACGTGGTTATTCGAGTTGGTAAATTTTTTATTTTTGTTGACTTTATAATTCTTGATTTTGAAGTAGATAAAATGGTGCCAGTCATATTGGGGTGACCCTTCCTAGTTATTGGACGGGACATTATCGATGTAAAAGGGGGAAAGCTCAAGATGAGGGTACATGATGAGGAGGCCACTTTTAATGTGTATAAAGCTATCTCCACACCTTTACACTACAAATACTTATGCATGATCATAGAGGTGGTCCATGATAAGTGTGGAGTGGAGAAAGAGAAAGAGGAAAACCCCAATATTAACGTAATAGGAGAGAGCAATGTCAAGTTGCTCATATTTGGAATGTGGCTAGAGCATGGGCTAAATGGTGGTGAGGTGGAGCAAAAGCGATGAAGAAAGGAATTTTAGAAATCTTCGGAAAGGAGGAAGAAACACCTAAGAGTGTCTTTAGCTGAAAGATGGGTCATGCCGCGATGTTAAATCAGGCGTTGATTGGAGGCAACCCAATTTATAATAGTGTAGTTTTTCTAATTTTATATATAGTGTCACTTTTGTTTGTTTTTGGTGTGCAGAGAAGGGAAAGTCTTGAGTGTCAGAAATCAAAGCTAAGGAGCACGTCTTGAGCTTAAGTATGGGGTTGTGCGACCCGTGAATCCAAGAGACATGCTGCTAACTAGGCCCTAGAGGGACTCAGGAAGTATTTCTCACCCATGTCTTATTTTATTTTATAGATGCTCTGAAGATAAAGCATTACTTTATGTGTGGGGTGGAAATTTCTTCTGATATTTTGAGGTTCAGCGTGAGGATGCCATCATGAGTTTTTGTTTGAAAATTTTCGAAAATGGCATGTCTCATCCACCTTTGATTATTCTTATGGCCTCGATTCTTTTCCAAAGGGAAGACCTTTGAACCAGGTAATTTTTTTATTTATAGGAGTAGTCTTAACTTATTTCTTTTTTTAGGAGAAGAAAAGGCTTTTCCCAACGATGGATGATTGATGATCGTCTTGAGGGAAGTAAGTCAATAGGAGCCCATTTGAATGCTAGGTGCTCAGGTTATGTCCTAATTTGAGCAAAGATGCAAGTATTGGTTTTGAAAGTTGAAAATCATGCCGCGAAAAAAATGAATGACCTCTTTTGAGACACCTAGTCTCATTTACTAGACTCTTGCTTGATGGTATTAGTTTGATATGAAATTCTTTCTATTGTTTTCCTAATTGAGGGTCTACATAAATTTGTCTTGAGTTGAACATATTCAATGTGTATGTGAGATAATTTACATACATTCCATGCGCTCATATTGATGTCTAGAACTTTTCCAGTATGTGTGCTAAATGAAATGAAGAGTGTTGAATCTAGAAGATGATATAAGAATCTTTTTGATTAGCCTACTTTTATTCTATGAATTAACTATCCATTAATGATATTCTTAGTTAGCCATGTTGAACCTTTAACTTATTTTTTGGTAGCCATGTTATAAGGTAAATCCCTTTTTGTTCTTTTGATATTTATTTGATCCAAATGACTCTTAAGGCACTTTAAAATTGAAAAAGAGAAAATTTGTATGAAAGAAGCACAAGTAAAGAAAAAAGGGAGGAAGCTAAAGTGTGGAAGTTAGAAGAAATGATAAAAGGTGAAAAATGTAAACCAAGGGAGATGACGTTAGTAAGGATATGAGAAAAGAGAATGAATAATCTGAAAAGAATAAATATAATCAAGAACTCCTGACTAATCACCAAAGTTGCAAAAATTTCAATCAAGGGAAGGCATAAGGAGTAAAGTAAGAATATCAAAGGGTGTGCTGGATGTGCTGTGGATTTACAACATTTTTGACGCTCAAAACTGAGAAAATAACATGGACTTAGGTGTGTTTGTGTGGAGATAAGGCACTTTTTTTTGGTTGTAGGACAAATTGGTGTTGGAATTAAAAAATGCAAAAAAGAAGCCTTATGGATGCAAAATAGGCCCAAAGTGCAGCCCACAGTACGAGCTGTAGGAAGGTCCTACGAGTCGTATTGATGGCCATGAAAAGTTGCAGAAGGATAAGTTTGAAGAGATGCAATGTACGAGTCTCAGTATGAGTCGTACAAGGCTTGTACGAGTCGTGGTGATGAAGTCGTGAAAAGAATCAAAAAAATTTCATAAGTGGATGACTTCTGCTACGGAAAGAAAGTACGAACCGTGGTAAGAAGGTTTGAGTCGTACCATGGCGGTCGTGATAAACTTCATAAGAATTTCAAAGTTTCTGAGTCAAGCCACGGGAGCTCAATATGGATCGTAGGATGGAGATACGAGTCATACCAGGATCTAACACTTAGCCAAAATCCAGCCAGTCATGCAAGAAATGAAAGGATGGTACGGGTCGTAGGATGCTGCTATGGGTCGTAGGTTGACTCGTGAAGAAGACGGAACCAGATATGGAAATTCACCCTACCAGCCTAGGAAAAGGATTCTTGTGTCTGTATAAATACTTTTTAGGTTTTATTTTCTGGAGAATCGATCAGAGAAGATATGTTTAGGAGAGAAAGAGAGAATTGAGTTGATTTGACTTGTGATCAACCTCTTCTTGAATTCATCGTGTTCTTGCTATTTTTTCTTGAAGATTTTGCTGAATAATTAAAGGAAGTGTTTTTCTCATTCATTCTTGTAAGTATTGATTTATGTTTTTAATCATGAATGCAATTCACAATCATAAAACTATGAGAGGCTAAAACCTCCATAGCTAGGATTGTGGGAACCATGGTGGATTAACAAGCTAGTGTTGCACAAAGTGATTTTAAAACTAATAAAAATACTTATATTGTAATCTCTTCATTCTTAAACATTTCTTAATGGTGCGAAACATTAGGACATGCCCGAATTTTTTACTTGCTTAGGACTAAGAGGTAAAAATTAGGAAAAGAGAATTACAACAGAGCCTTGATTTTGGTAATCATTTTATTAACTTGAGCTGTGGTTGTAGGATAGTTAAATCTAGAACATAGTGATAAGGATAGTTTGAAACCGCTCATGAGACTTGGTTGAGTGATTGAGTATAGTCATTCAATAGGGACTGGTCAGTCGTTTGAATGAACCTAAGTTATCAGTTCTATAAGTAAGTATTAGTGGTAATCACGAGTGTATACCCAAAGAAGTTATGAACCCATGAGAAACACAAACCCTAGTTATCCTTTGATATTGACTCAACACCAGATTTTTAATACTTGTTTTTATTATTGATTTTCTTTAGAAACCCCCAATTTTGAAGTAACTACCTCACAAGTTCACTTACTGGCTATAATCTAGTTCTCCCATATTCTCTGCAGGTTCGACCCAACCTCTAGTTGGGTTCTTTATTGACAACGTCCGCTTCATACTTTAGTAAGAGGTGTGGTTTTAGCGTTATCAAAATGTGGCGCCGTTGCCGAGGAATACGACTGAAACTAGGTTATTAGCTTGTATTTGACTTTTTGGTAGTTATTTCCTTAACTACGTTTATTTTTGTGTTTATGATACCCACAAGCTGTTCTTCGAAGATTGCCAAGAACTCGGAGTAGAGGAGATCCCCTTGTTCCACTTAATCCAGAGATCGAGAGAGCACTGCATAGAATGGAGAACCACGAGTAAAGGGAAGCCCGCATAACTGAAAAAGCTAGGCAGGCCGAGCTAGCTCGGCAAGCTGCACTACAACATGCGAAAGATGATAGAGATAAGGTAGTAAATGCTGGTCGACAGGGAGGGGGCAACAGAGCTTAGAGAGTTTCCCCTCAGTTCTTCAATGATGATGATGATGACCTAGAAATTGATGAAGTTGGGTCGACTAGAGCAATTGTGCTACCACCACTGCCCGCCGGGGAAAAATTTGACATTACGAGCACCATGATTCAATTGCTAAACATGAAAGGGGGTGTTCAGTGGTCCCACAACAGATGACGCCAACCTGCACTTAATGAACTTCATAGGAATAAACAAGGCATACAGGTTGCCCGGAGTAAGCCAGGATGCAATACGACTCAGACTCTTCCCTTTCTCTCTATTAGGGGAAGCTACCTTATGGTTATCGGAGTTGCCCAACGACTCCATAACCAACTGGGGGGGAGCTCAAACATGCCTTTTTGTAGAGATTCTTTCCCTTATCTAGGATGTTACATCTAAAGGATGAGATCTATAATTTTCAATAGATTAAGACTGAGGCACTTCATGAAACATGGTTGAGATTCAAAAAGAAGTTGACAAAGTTCCCTAACCACAAAATCCCAGATGATAGTTTGTTAGAAATTTTTTACAGGTCTCTGAACAATAGCACCAAAGTTGTGGCAGACACGGTGGCTGGAGGAGCATTGATAAGTCACATCTGGGAGCAAACTGCCACCATTATTGACAGGGTGACCAAGACAAACAGGGCCTGGCATACGAGGGACGATGATGCAGTGATAGGCACATATGCTATTGGTTTGACTGCAGACCAATGAAGAAAAGAAGAAGAGCGCGATCAGGAGTTGGCTCATATGCGCACATCATTGGACCTATTGACAAAGCACATTATGGTAGCTGGAGCCAAACAGGTCAATGCAGTGGGAACTCAAGGTAGGGAGAAAGGAGCTGATCACTCTGATTCTGAGGAAGAGGCAAACTTCCTAGATAGCTAGGTAGCGGGTTTCCGAACTAACGCCCAAGCATCTGGACAAGACAATTGGTGCCAAGGTTCTAGAAATCAAGTCCTGGACCAGTATAGAGACAAATAAAATCGAAACGGGTTCAGAGATAGGAGCCGAGGTCGTGAGCATGAAGGAGATTGGAGACGAAATGATGGATATCGTAATGACCGGGTTGGAGTCTATGTGCCTCCAAACGCACGAGAAGGGGAGGTTGGGCGATCAAAGTTGGAGAGCATGATGGCTGAGATGTTGAAGAAGGTGAGGTCCACTGATGATCGGAGATCCTAGGTGGCTTATCAAGTATAGGTCAGAAAGTGGAATCTCATGCTACCGCCATCAAGAAGATCGAACACCAACTTGGGAAACTGTTAGCATCGATGAACCCTAGAAAAAAGGGTACACTACCAAGAAACACTATCCAAAATACAAAGAACGATGCACATTGTATGGCGGTGATGACTAGGAGTGGTAAAACCACAATTGACCCCCCCTTTCTAGTTGAAGTTGAGTGGAAGAAAGAGAGCATAATTGAGGAAGATGATACAAGTGCTGAGAGAGAGAATGGTGAGTTGCAAGAGGCTCCGAGAGGTGAGAAGGAACCAGACTTTGATCAACGGGCAACCCAAGTGCATAAAGCTATCCCACGACCACCGCCACCATTCCCTCAAAGGATGAAGAAGAAGGCAGAGAATGGTAAGTTCCAAAAATTCCTTTCAATGCTTAAGAAACTATCTGTGAACATACCATTGGTTGAAGCATTAGAGCAGATGCAAGGATATGCAAAGTTTATGAAGTACCTGGAGACTAAGAAAAGATCTGTGATCTATGAGCCTATTGACAATGTGCATCACTGTAGTGCCATAACTACAAGAGTCCTAGAATATAAAAAGGAAGACCCGGGTGCCTTCACTATACCATGTATGATTGGAATTGTCGAGTTCGCAAGGGCACTTTGTGATCTGGGAGCTAGCATTAATTTGATGCCCTTGGCCGTGTTCAAGAAATTAGGATTGGGAGCCCCCACACTGACCAACATGCAGCTACTGATGGCCGAAAGAATAGTTAAGAAGCCGGTGGGCATCCAAATCGATGTGCTTGTCAAGGTGGACAAATTTACCCAGCAGACTTCGTGATCTTGGATTTCGTGGTTGATTATGAGGTCCCCATCATTTTGGGGTGACCATTCCTTGCAATCGGGAGAGCTCTAGAAGATGTGGAGGCTGGCTTGCCAAAGTTTATATTAAATCAAGAAAAGGTCACATTCAATATCTGCAGGACAATGAAGCAACCCAAGGAATTTAGTGTGATCTCAGCCTTGGAGGATGAGTATGAATCACTTGATGAATTCTGAGTAGTCAAGAGATTTACGTCGTGCCGCGACGTTAAATCAGGCGCTTCTTGGGAGGCAACCCAAGTGGTAAGTTGGTGAAGTCTGAGTAACCAAGATACCTACGTTGTGCCGCGACGTTAAATCAAGCGCTTTTTGGGAGGCAACCCAAGTTATTGAACTAATGTGTGCTCAGTTTGCAGGGAAAGTAAAAATCAGGAGGCTAAAACATCAGCTGCTACGGCCCTCAGTATGACCCATGATGAGATCCTACGGGCCGTAGCAGTAGTCTTGGTGAGGTTCAGAAAAAAATGACTCCAAGCTCCGACCTACGATTCATCCTACGGATCATACCTCGGTGGTATGAGTCATAGGATTTATTCGTAGGTCGCTAGGTAAGTTTTCTTCAATAGAATCACTTACGAGTCCAAGGGATGAGCCATAGGTACTTCCTACGACTCGTGGTACGAGTCGTGACGGGTCAAAATGGCAATAATACCCAACTCGGCCCAACTTTTTTTTAAATTTTCCCTTACATATTTAAACCCCAAAAATACCCTCTCCCACTCTAAAAACTCTCAAAAGAAAGACTCGAACTCACCTCCCCCACACCCATAACTCCAAATCACCGAAAAATCAAGAAAATTTCTTGCTCCACCCAAGTTCTGAAAACTCTATACGGTGATATCCAGTTGATGAAACACCAATCAAGTAAGTATGTTTTATTAAACATTGCTAACATTCATATACTAAGAGTGATGGTGCCAAAACCCCTGTGTGTCAGTCACTAAGCTCGAAAATTGATCTTGGAAAGAGAGACAATGATCAGGGTCTTGTGTAATGTTCTTTTTCGACTGGAGAGATGTTAAACTTTTGATAAACTTAGGTCTTGAAAAACAATGAGTTACAGGTAGTAGGTCGAAAAGGGGAGGATTGAACATGGGTTAAATTGAGTTAATAATGAGCCTAAACTTGGGGGTGGGGGGGAATCTGAGTACAAAACCGATTCCCCACATGACTAATACGACTTTCAGGTATATTTCTATCCTGAAGGTAAATCAATTCCCAATTTTCCCAAACCAAGAAAAGATCATA
>JACEIK010011725.1:12136-34632 GCA_018107945.1 Datura stramonium | reverse complement strand
AAAGCACAATTCATGTTTGCAAACCACCAGTTTTGGCAATTATAACTTGGGAGAAGATAATAGATCTACAATTTCAATAAGAATCCAAGAGAAATTTATCTAAACCCAATCAAATTAACAAACCCACCATGAATATACCTTTAGCTAGAAAATTAATAAAGAATATTTCAAGATAGAGAGAAGATACCAAGAGGATTCCCCTCACATTCAACACATTAGCTTCACAAATTTGCTTCAAAAGATCTTACAACAACTGTGTAATTCTCTCAAAATGGGTTAAATAAAAAGGAGAATAAAAGTACTATCTAACTATACAATTCTATGGTGAAAAGATTCTACCAAAAAATCTATGAAGAAGATGAAGTCTAATTAATTCAATTGTTGAATGAATAGTTGTTGTACAATGAAGCTCCCTAAGTATCTGTACTTTCTTTTGTATAACTTTTTCCAAATACCCTTGAAGATCCTAGATGCTTTGGAGATATTTTTGTACCCTTTTATCCTTCATTAGATGGCCTTTCCGGTGAGGAACCGGTGTTTCCCTGGTGGCAATCCGCGGAGCACCAAATTTTAGCCGGTTGAAAACAGTGTCCTGGCAGGGGGAACCGATAGTTTAGTGGGCGTTTAGACAATTCCATTCCATGAAGGGTCGTTCATTTAGCTGGTATGGGCAGTAGCTTCAGCATTTCCCCCGCGTTTCGCACTTCCGGATCTGCGTTTAGCCGATTCAAAGCATGTCTTTGCACCTCTTCTTGAGCTCAAGTCTGCTATTATCTTTGGCCCCTCTCCTTCATATGCTAACTTATCAAATTTCATCTCAAACTCCATGTGTTTTGCTCAATTTCATGATTTCTCTACTCACGTTAAGTACCTAGAAATAATTCAAGAGAAAGGGCATAAAATTCACATAAACGACTCGAAAACTAGGCAAAAACTCATGCTTAGGAGCCTAATGAGTTGGTAAATTTCCAACTCATCAATGCCAACAATTTTTCCTGAAATGACTGAAAAATTTCTTGAAATTTTTATGGATGATTTCACACTCTTTGGAAAAACATTTGATGAGTGTCTTCACCATTTGACTTTAGTTCTTAGAAGACGTGAGAAGACAAACTTGATTCTTAATTAGGAAATAGTCACTTTATGGTTATAGAGGGAATTATTTTATGACATAAAATCACTGCTAAAGAGATTGAAGTTGATAAGGCTAAAAGTGATCTTATAACATGATTAACACCTCCCACAATTGTTAGAGGCATAAGAAGCTTTCTAGGACATGCAGGTTTTTACAGATGGTTCATAAAGGATTTTTTAAAGATTTCAAAACCTCTGACTAACCTTCTGATGAAAGATGTTAAGTTTGATTTTTCAGGTGATTGCGTGAAAGCTTAACACCCTTAAGGAGAAATTATCAACTGCCCTTATAGTTGTGTCCCCAGATTGGAATCAACATTTTGAGGTCATGTGTGATGTTAGTAATACAACAGTTGGAGCTATTTTAGGTCAAAGAAAGAATAAGATCTTCCGTACCATTTACTGTGCTAATAGAACAATAAATGAGACTCAGTTGAATTATGCCACAATAGAAAATGATTTACTAGCAGTAGTGTTTGCATTTGATAAGTTTCGTTCTTATTTGATAGGAACCAAGATCATTGTTTTTACTGATCATGTAGCTTTAGAATAACTCTTAGCTAATAAAAACTCCCGTCCTAAATTATTAAGTTAGATTTTACTTCTCCAATAATTTGATCTTGAGATAAAAGATAAAAAAGGAATGGAGAACCAGGTAGCTGATCATTTGTCTAGATTAGAAAACCCTCCTCTTGAGTCTTGTGACATAAAGGAAAAATTCCTTGACAACCATATTTTTCTATAAACTCATGTGTGACTCAACCACCTTGGTTCGCAGACATAGCCAATTACTTGGTGGGAAAATGGACAGCCCAAAATCTTTCTTACCAACAAAAGAGGAAACTTATAGCTGATTCCAAATATAATATGTGGGATGAACCCTATTTATTTAAATTTTGTGCAGATAATATTATTAGAAGATGTGTACCTGAGGAAGATATGAATAATATATTATACCATTGCCATAGTGGAGCAATTGGAGGACATTATGCGGCCAATTGAATTGCTTTTAAAGTTTTAGAAGATGGATTATTTTGGCCAACACTCTTTAAAGATGCTCGAGCATATGTTGCATAGTGTGATAGGTGTCAAAAAACAGGTAACATTACAAAGAAAGATGAGATTCCACTGCAATCAATACAGGTATGTGAAATATTCGATGTCTGGGAAATAGATTTCATGGGTCCCTTTCCTTCTTCTTATTCTTTTCAGAATATTCTTGTGGCTGTAGATTATATGTCAAGATGGGTTGAAGCAATCCCCAGAAGAAAGAATGATGCTAGTACAGTGTGTAATTTTCTTAGAAAAAAATACTTTTACCAGATTTGATGTACCACGGGTCATCATTAGTGATCAAGGGACTCACTTCATGAATAGATAATTTTTTGCTTTGCTATCAAAATATGTTATGATTAAAAAAATAGGTACACCATATCATGCAAACACAGGGCCAAGTTGAGGTTTCCAATCGGGAGCTAAAAAGAATACTTAAAAAAACAATGGCAATATCAAGAAAGGATTGGGATTTAAAATTAGATGATGCATTATGGGCATACCGAACAACATTCAAAATGCCAATTCTCAAGTTAATGAATTGGAAGAATTGAGGTTGGAAGCTTATGAAAATGGAAAGATCTTTAAAGAAAAAACAAAGAAATGGCATGACAATTCAATCCGACAAAAACATTTTAAAATTGGAGATCAAGTGCTTCTTTACAATAGCGGACTCAGGCTATTTCCAGGAAAATTGAAATCCAGGTGAGGACTCTTGCTAACATCTCTTTAATTTTTGAGCTACCAGCATCGCTCACCCCTAGCTGACTTTGAGCGTTTCCAGCTTTTGGAGGGGGAACATACGGGTTTGAACTTCGGTGATAGCGGTCTCCCTGTTGATTCTACTCTCTATTTTACCATCTTTCATTTCTTTTCGGCCATACCTGTGCATCACGGTTTCTCCAGCCTTGGTTTTCGTCCCTTTGGCGCCAAGGGCCTTGATTGGTCCCTTGAAACCCGGGTTGAGGACCTCCCATTTGATTTTCCATGTATTGGCATTCTTTGTCATACCTCGGTGGCGATGATTCTCCTTCATATTGCAAAGGACCTTGCATGCCTACAACATTCACCACCTTGGTCCCTGCCCCCATAATATGTTTGGTCAGTAGTCCAGCTATGTCATTATTTTAGCGAGATTTTCATCTCGCTCTTCATCTCTTTTCTGCAACTCAGCAGCCAATGCACTAGAGCTGATCTTATGTGTAGATACATTCGTCTCTCTCGTGTTCCAGACCCTATTGGTTTTTGTCATTCTGTCCAAAAGGGCTTTGGCCAACCCATATGTTTGATCCATAATAGACCCTCCGGCTAAATTGTTGGAAACAGATTTGTTGATGGAGTTGAGGGCTCGGTAAAAGCTTTGGAGAAGCACTCCATCAGGAAGGCCATGATTGGGAAAAAGAGCAATCTTCTTTTTGAACCGTAGCCATGCCTTATGCAAAGGCACTCAGAGCTCTTACTTGAAATTTGTGATGTCATCCCTCAGCTGCAACATTTTTGATGGAGGGAAGAAATGATCCAAAAAGGCTTCAGTTAATTCTTTCCAAGATGTAATATAACCAGGGGCAATTCTTCCAACCACATCGCGCCTCTCCCATTAGAGAAAACGACAACAGCCTTAGCCTGATCGACTCTTGACTTATGTTTGTGATGTTGAAAGACTGGCATATCTCCAAAAAATTTCTCAAATGCCGATTTTCATCCTCACTTGGTTTACCTCCAAAGAGTCCCTTCGTTTGCAACAAATGCAGCATGATGCTTGTGACATGAAATACAGCATTCCCTACCGTAGGTGGTAGGCGAATGGCTCCCGTAATCTCCGACATCACTGGGTTATCATCCTTATGCTCCATATTACCTTCCACTGAGCTATACCCTACTTGGGAATGATGACTCATATGGTTGTGATATCCTAACAAGCACAACAAAATCATGTCAAGTAACTAAGATGCAAAACTATTTCAACTTAATAATCAACACAAGAATATCAAGCGCTAGTCCCCGGCAACGATGCCATTTTTGATAACGTCCAAAATATACTCCTCATGCAAAGAGTACAGATGGTTGTTGTATAAAAACAAGTAACCCGACGGATGTCGGGTTTGAATCCCACTAGGACTAGTGAGTGATAATTACGAGTGTCAGTTGAGAAATTGAATTTAGCTTGCACCACTTAGAAATAACATAGAAATGAACAAGTTGGGGGAGATTGAAATATGTAATAGAGTATAATTGCTAATTACAAGAATGTGAATGACTAGAGGTGTGGTGTAGGTGATATACTAATTAGATTGGGTCATGCTGGGTCATCTCATAAGTTCAATTAGTGTAAATAATCTTGAGACAATGGGTATTTAATGCTTTTCAACCTTATAAATACCTCTTGCTAGAGTTTAATCAAATCTCTAGACACTATTAACTCAACCCAATCATATTTGGATTAGTAGCTGCACTAATTTCTAGCTATTGACTACTAATTAGGAGTGAGATTGTAATTTTGGCTATTTCTAACCCAATTTCACAATCTCTCCTCCATACCCACTATTAAATTCTCTCCCAATACTTAATTATTTTTTGTAAGAAATAATCAAGTAAGAACAATTAGACCCACATCATAATCAATGGATCTTCAATTATAGATTGAAGAGAATCTAATAGATTTACATTTAGTTAAATAATATTGAGATGACTTTAGCAATACCCACTTTAATTAAGCATTCATCATCACATACTTCTAGTTAATCATTTAGCTACTCATAATTAAGAAATTCAAAAACACATTTAACAATAAACTCATTGAATTTAATAACAAGAGTAGCAAAATCAAGTTCAACAAGTAGTCTTCAACAATGGCAGTACCTTGCTATTAAGAAGAAGAAGAAGAATAAGAGAATAATTATTTTCAAATTCTACCAATCAAATTCTCCTCTTCTCTGCCAATGGAATATTCTAAAAGCTAGGAATTGAAAGCTTATCAGTACACAGTACTTTTTCTAGAATATATATCCAAGAAAATAAGGTATCTTCTCTCTCTTTTTTCGTGATGGATAATTTTTCCCCGTTCTGGCATCAGTAAAAGTAGAAGCTCGCTGGTTGCAATCCGAAGACCGCCTGTTACACTATATGCTACTTTAAATGCATTCTAGTAACTAGGGGCGGTTCCTTCGGCGTTTCACCGTTGTCCATCCGTGCATCGCCGATTCTTTGCTCTTCAATCCAGTAAGTCAGGTGTCATTTGATGGCTGGCGCGATGAGTTGCCATTGGCAACCTGCGTTTCACCAGTGACTTGTTTCCCAGAGGTAGTGATGGCTGACTTTTAACTGGCGTTTCGCGGTCTTCTTTGGTGGAACACCGAATTTCATCCCACTTCCTTCTTTTTGCTCCATTTATTGCTCTTTTCTTCACATTAGGCATCTGCACATAGCAAAAGAAAAAATAGCATAAAATCCACATAAAAAACTCAAAAACTAAGCAAAAATTCAGGCTTAATAGCCTAATGAGTTGGTGAATTACCAACTCATCAAGTGACGACGGGTCGTTACTTCCACCCGTAGGAAGGAGCAGGGATTTTCTCCCAGTCATGGTAACGGAAGGATACAACGATCCGTTGGTATATGCTACGATTCATGGTATAATACGTGGGAACTTCAGAACTCAGAGGTGAGTAGTGGCTTCGACGAAAGGAAACCACTACCCGTTTGATCGAGGTACGATCCGTTGGATCAGTCGTGGTCATTGGTAGTGCAGATTTTTCAGGTTTTTTTATTAAGGGTATTTTCATCATTCCTAAGCCCTAGAGTCCTAAACTACGTCGTTTAAAGCTCAATTGACAGGGTTTTTAAAGGGGGATAAACCTATTCTAAGTATCCCCACTCCATGCATGCAACCTAGAGCTTTCGTTGAAGATCAAGTTTGAGGAAATTCATCAAATTCTCTCCAATTCCCTTTGGGTTTTCAAGTAGGAGTGTGAATTTGATTTACCCAGGTATGTGAGGCTATGAATGGGAGTTCCTTTCATTCCCATGCCCTAGTTTCTTCTCTAATTCTATGGATTTTAATTCTAAATTCAAGTTTCATGATCTATGGGGTTTATTCCAATTCTTGTGAGTTTCTCTATGATCTATCTATGGGTCGATTCCCTTTATGTATCAAATCATGTTTTATGATTTATGAACAGATTTTATAACTATTTCAATTATAAATTTATAGATTTGAATTTCCATTTAATTATGCCCAATTATGTATATTTCATAAAATGTCAAGTTATGATTTCATTATGATCTTGATTTTGGTTAGCCCATTACGATTTATGATTTGTGATATGAATTCTTTCAAATGCTCATCATGAATTTATGAATATAAAGTATATCAATGTTTTACAAGTATGCATGAATTTCATGATTTATGGATTTATGACTCTTGGCCAACTTATGGGCCCTTATTCATGGCCAATCATGTAATTCAAGTATGATCAAGTATGTTATGTTATTGTAATACCTCGAAAACCCTAAGATCAGACCTGGGAGTTGAAAAGGAGAAAAATAGGATTTTCTACACCAGGTCACAGGATGAGTCGTCCAGCAACCCGTTAGGTGTGCCATGAGCTGTTAAGTGACTCATGGTGTGGAGGAGAAATTTGGTTTCGGATGATGGTCTGGGGAACGAGAGAAGGAACGACTCATGGTTAGGACCACGAGTCGTTGAGTCAGTCGTGGTCAAAAGTTGACTGAAGAGTTGATGTCTGGGTAGTATGGGAAATGACTAGGTCACCACGAGTTGTGGTGTCTCACGTGGTGATCAGTGTTGAGTTTGCTCCAGTGAAGGTGATGGGAGGTGACCACGACTCGTGGTTACTGACAACGATCCGTCCAGTCCCTCATTGGGACTGGTAGGGTGTTTTTCCCTATGAACTTATTAAGGGATTTTTTTGTAATTTTTAAGTTTCTAAGGCCTAAACTACATCATTTTAAGCTCAGAATAGAGTGTTTTAAGAAGGGTTAAGTAATTCTAAGCCTATCCTGATTCATACATGCAAGCCTAGAGGTTTGAGAGGTGATCAAGGCTAGTTTCTTCAAAGTTCTTCCTCAATTCTCTTTGTGCAATCAAGGAAGTTGTGAAATCAGGTCTCTTAAGGTATATAAGGCTATGAATGGGTGCAATAGTCCATACCCATGCCCAAATCCCTATCAATTCATGATGTTCTAATTGATGAATCTTTGGGATTTTTACTCAATGTGTGAATTTTCTAAGTTTCAATCATGGGTATGATCTAAGCATGTTTTGTATGATGAATTATGATTAATGGGCAGATTTTAAAATGTTTTAAATTATAAATTATGTTTTCAAGTTTTCTAAACTATGATGCCCATCCATGAAAATTCACGAAAGTTGAGATCAATGAGATATGTGTTCAAATATGATGAGATGTTTATGAAGAAAGTATGATTTCAAAATACCCATGCCTATGTTCATGTTTTCAAAGTGAATAAGTTGATTTCAAGCATATGTAAGTATTGGGCAAGCCCATATGATCAAGTATGTTTAATAATTTCATGAATTAACTTACTACATGGTTTTGGAGTCTAGACTCCCATTATTTTCATCTTGTGGTATGGTTTGAGCCAAGGCTCCTCATGTTATGATTTTAGATTTATGTATGTATGTTATGAGTCAGCTTTGTCTCTAGACGATGGTTCAACTTCGTTGAAAAATGATGGAGAGCATATGCATGTTTTTGGGAGTAGTGTCAAGAACCGAGCAGGCTAAGGGTCAGTCAACCCTATGCCTCAGAACTACGCGCCAATGTAGGTATGTTCAGATTATTTGGGACCTCTCTTGTGAGCTTACCCTGCCCTAAGGGGCCTTCATCTTGATATCGATATCATGGTAGCGTCCTTAGCCTTGACAAATATTTGGACGGCTCTGCCCACTTGAGTGTGATAGTCAGGACCACGTAAGCTCTATCGTGGTAATGTCGGTTATATGACGAGTCTCCCATTATTATTCATGATTTCAGTTATGCATGTACATTAATCATTATATTATGTTTTCAGAAGGTTTGACCCAATATTCAGTTTTACTTATGATGTTCAGTTTTCAGCTTTGGGTCATTCAATTCAGTTATGATGTTCAGATCATGATTTCAGAAAATAGCATGCAAGCCCTACTCTCAAAATCTTATCTTGATTATGTTTTATTATATGCATGATTTATGATTTTAATTACTTAGCAGTTTTACTTACCTTGCATACTCGGTGCATTCCACTTACTAACCGCATACTCTGTGTTGTATCGTTTTATGATACAAGCTCCGATACCCAGGCTCAGTCCCGCCGCTAGTCAGATTCCCGGAGTTAGCTTTCCTCAGCCCCGATTGGTGAGTCCTCATCTTTCGAGGGCCCTTCTCATAAGTTATATTTCATATTTTCAGTTTTCAGACTATAGTGAGTTAGTTGGGGTCTTATCCCAACAACTCGTCAGTATTAGAGGATTTTCGGACATAGTTTGTATTTAGCTTCTGACTTATGTATGTATTTAGATGTGTTGTGATGTTTAGACTTCCTCTATGTTATTCATGTTGAACTTCAATTTTATTTAAATGAGTTAGATGTTATATTCATGCCATGGGTCGACTTGGAGCCTCTCAGGGTTCTTTGTCCAGTGTCTCGATCCGGGCCTAGGTTCGGGCTGTGAAAGTTATAATTGGCCATGTACTTTATGAATGATTTATGATTATGATATGAGCCATGTGCATGTTTTTTAGAGAAGTGTCTAGCATCCAGTAGCCTGGCGTTCAAAGGACTACGCCTGTGTCTCAAAACTACGTGCCATTATAGGTTTATACATATTCAAATGTTAATGGATCCCCTTTTTGTGATATCACATACTGCATGTCCCTTGCCTGGCAAGCCTGGGATGGCTTTTCCCACTTGAGCGAGATAGTTGGGGCATCATGTAAGATCTATCATGATGGTTTCGGTTATGATGAGTCCTCCCATTGTTCCTCATGATTTATGCATGGTTATTTTTATGTTACTTTGGCTCAAGTCATGTTTAATGAAGTTTTTCTCCTATGATTATGATTATGACTGATTTATGAATGTTTTGAAAACCTTGAGCCCTACGTTTACATTATGATATTTACTTTATGCTCATGTTGTCCTACACTTATGAACTCTTATGTGTTTTAACTGTCCGTTTTTACTTACCTTGCATGCTCAGTACATTTCAAGTATTGACCGGATACGCTATGCTATATCATTTCATGATACACGTCCGAGGGATCAGTCTCAGTCACACAATTAGCCCCTGCTTCCCTTTCAGGCCTTTCCAGCGGGTGTTGGTAAGTCCTCATCTTTCGAGGACGTTTAGACATCTATAGTTGCTATATTATTTCAGTTTCAGACTTTGTCGAGCTGGTCGGGGGTGCTGTCCCATCAGCTCATCAGATACGTTAGAGGCTTTTCAAATGTTATGTAGAAATCACTTTCTCGTTGTTGATTCAGTTTTAGCTTGATACTTATATATGCAGACTTCCACTATGTTTATTATATTGATCTTCCGCTTTATGATGTTGAGTATAGACGTTATGTTCATGCCATGGGTCGACTTGGAGCCTCTCGAGGCTTCTTGTCCTGTGTTTCGATCCGGGTCTATGTTCGGGTCGTGACAAACTTGGTATCAGAGCATTAGGTTTTGAAGTGTCTTAGGGTATTTGAAAGCCACGTTAAGTAGAATCTTTTTCATGGGTGTGAAGCGCGCCATACTTATGACGAAGAGGCAATGAGATGTTTAGGAAGTGTTCCCTTCTTTCATGATTTATGTCGTGCGATGAAATGTCTCTCTATCCTTCTAACTCGTTCTATACGCGTTTGCAGAATCATGCCTCCTACTGAGTTAACAGAAGAAAACGGAAGTGGAAATGGCCATGAGAATGACAATGGAGATGGGAACCAGCAGGCCCCACTAGCCTATGAGGATCATGTACCCAAGCAGGTTGCCCACACAGAGTTTAGGGTAGCCATACATATGCTAGCTTAGGCCTTGACCGCCAGGTCAATGTCACGATCCGAACGTAGACCCGGAATGTAACACGGGACAAGGAACCCTGAGAGGCCCCAAGTCGACCTATGGCATAAGCATACATCTAACTTCATTCTCTTTAAGCGGAAAAATGAACGTAAGGCATAGCGGAAACGTAAACATATCATAACACAACATAACACAACATAACATAGGGAGTCACTAGACATACACATAAGCTGAGTGCTACATACTGTCTGAAAGTTTGTACTACATAGGATGGGTTGATGGGACAACACCCCCAACTAACCCCGCCAAGTACTGAAACATAAATAACATAAATGTACGTTAAACGGTCCTCGGAACATGAGGACTCACCAATAAGCTGAAGGTGAACTCGGAGATGATCTATAGATGAGGATGAACTTGAGAGTCAGGTCCTATATCATGAAATGATACATCATAAAAAGTATGCGGTTAGTATGTGGAATATACCTAGTATGCAAGGTAAGTAAAACGGACATTTAAAATACATGAAAACTCATAAAACATCATGAGAGTGGGACATTATGCTCATATCATAAATATCGTGACATAACGTAAGACTCAAGGTTTTCAAATCATTCATTAATCATTCATTTTCATAATCATAAGAGAAATTTTATCAAATCATCACTTGAGCCAATATCATGAACATAACAGTGCATAAAAACATGTGGAACAATGGGAGGACTCGTAATAACCGACACCATCATGGTAGAGCCTTTCATGATGTCCATCTATCTCACTCAAGTAGGCAGAGTCGCCCCTGGCTTGCCAGGCGAGGGACATGCATTATGTGATATCATGAAAAGAGGGGATCATTAATATTGTAATGTATCATTATAGACCTACTTTGGCACGTGGTCATGAGACACCAACGTAGTCCTTTGAACGCCGGGCTTCTTGGTGCTAGACACGGCTCCCAAAAACATGCATATAGGATCATACATAGATAAATAACATCATACATGTAGATTAATGGCTAAAATAAACATTCATTATTCATTGATACCCATTAAACATGATTAGCCAAGAATCAAAGGCCCTTTAGTCGGCCAACATCATAAATCGATAAATCATGAGAATCATTTCATAAACCGTAAATCATTCATCATCATGTGGGCATTGCCCAATACTTTACCATGCTTTACAATACTCAATCCATTCGAAAACATGCTTATAAACATGGGTAACTTGAAAACGTATTTTTCATCATTAATAGTTCATAAATCATAAGGCCCATGCATACTTGAAATCATGCACATAACTTGTAAATCATCAAACCATGTTGGGTATTTGAATAAACCCATATTTCAAATCATAGATCATGCTGGGTTTGCAAATATCAGCAATTGAAGTGTAGATCATAAATTGGTTCTTCATAGATCATGCATCAGTAGGCTTAATTGAGTATAAATTTATAATTGAGAAATAGTAGTAAAATCTAATCAAAATCCATAAAATATGTTGTAAATCATATTTCATAAAACCCATTAGCAAATCATTAGATTTTCACAAAAATTGAATTAAAACCCATGAGATTTTTAGTAGAATTTCATAAACTAATAGAGGATGGGCATGGGTGTGAATGGAAACACCTATTCGTAACCCTACAATACCTGGGTAAGATCAGATTCTAGAGTTCTTGAATGCCCAAGGATGAATTGATAGGGAAAAGCTTGAATCTATACTTGATCTCTCTAAAATTTTCTAAATTTTGCATGCATGAGAATGAATAGGTTAGGTGGACTTAGCTATCTTAACATACTCAGAAAAATACATAAAACAACGTAGTTTAGGGTCTTAGAGCATAGAAAGGTCGAAAATACCCTTAATGAAACTTCCATGAAAAACTGCACAGGTTAATCCAATGGGCGTACCAATGAGTCGTTGCAAGCTACCACGACTCGTGGTACGACCCGTAATCTATACTTCCCAAGTTTTGCTTCCGTATTCAAACCACGACTGGACAGGATGAGTCGTCATTCCATCAAATGGGTCATTGTATCAGTCGTTGGTTGCCCCTCTAAAAATTCTAAACTTCCTCACAACGAGTCTCACCATGACTCATTGTTTCCTCCAACGGGTCGTGGTGCCCTTCCATTAAGTCTACTGGAAATTTATGTTTCCCCTACCATGACTCAAGACAACGGATCGTTGTTACTCATGATGGGTCGTTAGATGACCCGTTATTTCCCAGATGCTAAAGTCTATCTCCCACCATGGCTACAAACAACGACTCATTGTTTCCCACAACGAGTCATTACATCGGTCGTTGCTTCCACTTCCCCAAGTCTAGATACTTTCCATGAATCATCCCAACAGGTCATTGGTTGGACCGAAGATCCGTTGGGTCACCCCATTCTGCAATACTTTTTCCCAATTTTATCAGTTTTTAACTTTTAACTACTGGGTCTACTCTTAGGCACTTCCGGGGTATTACAATATCTCCCCCTTGGGAACATTCTTCCTCAAATGTAGGAAACAAGCAGAAAACAGAAACATGCAATTGTCATATTCAAATACTGATCATTTAAACTGAAAACTAACGGAATGACTACCTCCGATTCATATCACATAGCTTAATTGATCTCATGTTTCACATACACGTCCTTACACCTAAAAGAAACTTGAACACATGAAATGAACATGAAAACTAAATGGAGTCATAGGGAAAAACTGATACCTCAATTTGGAACTGAGCCGGTAGAGAATAAATGTGGGTATCTAGCAATCATATCCACTTTGGCCTCCCATGTAGCTCCTTCAACATGTTGATTTCTCCATAATACTTTCACTGAAGCTACTTCCATGTTCCTTAGCTTCCGAACCTGATGATCTAATATTCCCACCGGAACCTCCTCATAGCTAAGGCTATCTTTTACACCGACGCTGTCTACCGGGACTACTAGAGCTGGATCTCCCAAACTCTGAGGGTAGTTCTAACTCATACGCCACCTTACCAACTCTTCTCATAATTCGATAGGGACCAACATAGCAGGGACTGAGTTTTCCTTTCTTCCCAAACCGCATTACTCTCTTAATGGGAGATACCTTCAGAAATACCCAATCGTCCACCTCGAACTCCAACTCTCTCCTCCTCACATCAGCATATGACTTTTGACATCTATGAGCGGTTTTCAGCCTGTCCCTTATCAACTGAACCTTCACCATAGCCTCATGAACCAATTTTGGCCCTATCATAGCTGCCTCACCAACCTCAAACCATCCGATGGGCGATCTACATCTCCGCCCATAGAGAGCCTCAAATGGTGCCATTTGGATACTAGAGTGATAATTGTTATTGTAAGAGAACTCGATTAGGGGAAAGTGATCATCCCAAATACCTTTAAAGTCCATTACGCAAGATCTAAACATGTCTTTGAGAGTTTGAATTGTACGCTCCGCTTGACCATCCGTTTGCGGATGAAATGTTGTGCTGAGTTTAACCTGAGTCCCAAGCCCTTTCTGAAAAGAACGCCAAAACTGAGAGGTAAATTGAGTACCTCGGTCTGAAATAATTGACAAGGGCACTCCATGTAATCGAACCAACTCCCGAATATACAGTTTGGCATAATCATCCGCTGAATATGTGGTTTTCACCTTTAGAAAATGTGCAGCCTTGGTCAACCTTTCAACCACCACCCAAATGGAATCATATTGTCGACGAGTACGAGGTAATACTATTATGAACCCATGTTAATTTATTCCCACTTCCAAGTAGGAATGCTGATATCCTGAAGTACGCCTCCCGTCTTTTGATGCTTGACCTTTACTTGCTGACAGTTTGGGCACTTGGCTACGAATTCTGCAATATCTCTCTTCATGCCATTCCACCAATATATTTTATGCAAATCATGATACATCTTGGTGGTACCTGGGTGAATAGAGTACCTAGATCCATGAGCCTCATGCATCATCCGAATCCTCAAATCATCGACATCCAGAACACATAGGCGACCCTGGTACCGAAGCACACCATCTCCCCCTTGGGAGAAGACCTCCACCTTATGACTTCGAACGACTTCTTTCAGCTTTACCAAAATCGGATCCTCATCTTTTATAGATTTCACATCCGTCACCAAGGACGATTCTGATCCGTTCTGCACAACAACACCGCCATCAGCCGAGTCGACCAACCTAACTTCCAACCTTGCGAGTCGATGGATGTCTTTCACCAGCTCCTTCTTTCCCTCATCCACATGGGACACACTCTCCATAGAGAGCCTACTAAGTGCATCTGCTACCACATTAGCCTTACCCGGATGGTAAAGAACACTCATATCATAATCCTTGAGTAGCTCTAACCACCTCCTTTGCCATAGATTGAGGTCCTTCTGTGTGAACACATATTGTATGCTCTTGTGGTCCGTAAACACATCCACATGGACCCCATACAAGTAATGCCGCCATATCTTCAATTAAAATACTACTGCGGCCAACTCTAGATCACGGGTCGGGTAATTCTTCTCATGGATCTTTAACTGTCTAGAGGCATATGCTATCACCTTCCCTCACTGCATCAGTGCACACCAGAGTCCGATCCTCGAAGCATCACAATACACTACGAAACCATCGCACCCTCGTGTAGGGTCAACATCGGTGCGGTAGTAAGTCGAGTCTTCAACTCTTGGAAGCTCTTCTCACAAGCCTCCAACCACTGGAACTTCACCTTCTTCTAAGTCAACTTGGTCAAAGGTGCTGCAATGGATGAAAAACCTTCAAAAAATCTCTGGTAATAGCTAGCTAAACCCAAGAAACTCTAAATTTCTTAAGGGTTCACTGATCTAGGCCAATTCTTCACCACCTCAATTTTCTGGGAATCCACTTTTATGCCTTCACTTGACACCATGTGACCCAAAAATGCTATAGAGTTCAACCAAAACTCGCACTTGCTGAACTGGGCATACAATTGACGATCCTTGAGAGTATGAAACACTACTCTCAAATGAGCGGCATGCTCTTCCTCGCTCCGAGAGTATATAAGGATATCATTAATGAACACGATCATGAACATGTCCATGTATTGCTTGAACACCTTTTTCATCAAGTCCACAAAAGCTGCAGAAGCATTTGTTAGCCCAAAAGACATAACTAAAAACTCATAATGACCATACCACATACTGAAAGCTGTCTTCAGAATATCACACTCCTACACTCTGAGTTGATGATACCCGAACCTGAGATCTATCTTTGAGAAACATTTGGCACCCTGAAGCTGGTCAAACAAATCATCGATCCTGGGTAAGGGATACCCGTTCTTAACGGTGACCTTGTTTATTTGCGATAATCAATGCACTTCCGAAGGAAATCATCCTTCTTCCGGACAAATAACATCGGTGCACCCCATGGAGACTAGCTCAGTCTAATGAATCCCTTATATAACAGGTCCTTCAACTAATCCTTCAACTCTTTTAGCTTGGCTAGATCTATCCTGTAGGGAAGGATAGATAGGCTGCGTGTCGGGTACAAGGTCAATACCAAAATCAATCTCTCCTCGGGAGGAACACCTGGAAAATCATAAAGAAAGACCTATGGATACTCACGCACCACCAAAACTGACTGGATTGTGTAATACCCTGGGAAGGACTAAGAATAGACCCGGGAGTTGAATATGAAAAGTGTAGAAAACTGATAAAAATATCTCAGGACGGGCAGCTCAACGACTCGTGGTTAGATACCACGAGTCGTCATAAGCAGTCGTGGTATGGGGGTTCAGGGAGGCAGTGGTGACAACGGATTGTGTAACAACTCGTTGTCAGGAACAACGAGTCGTTGTTAGCGGTCATAGGAATGGCTGAACTTAGGCTGATGGGGACACCACTGGGCATCCCACGATCCGTGGTGAGGAGTGACGACTCGTTGTTTCTATTTGTTGCTTGTGGGTTGAAATGTCCAGTTCTTACAACAGATTGAGACCATGACTCGTTGGAAGACACCATGAATCATGGTGAGGCTCATGGTAAGGGAAGTTCAGAATTGTCAAGGAGTTGACAACGGTCGATCCAACGACTCATCGATTGATACAACGACTCGTCCTGTCAAGTCGTGGGAAGAACCTGAAGCATGAAGTGAAGCAGTTGACTCAACGACTCGGTACCACGAGTTGTGGTATCATGCAACGACCCTTGGGATCGGTCGTTAATCCGTCCAGACCAGTTTTTCAGGGAAGTTTTATTAAGGGTATTTTTGAATTTTCCATGCTTTGAGGCCCTAAACTATGGCATTTTGTTTATTTTTTTTAGTATAATAAGATGGGTTAAGTCCCTAATGCATGCCCATTCCCATGCAAGAGCTTTAGAGAGGTTTTAGGGAGATTCAAGGTCTTATTCTCCAAGGTTTCCATCAATTTCTTTGTGGGCATTCAAGGGAGAGTAAAATCAGTCTACCTCAGGTATGTAGGGTTAAGAATGGGTGATTTCTTCCACAAACATGCCCAAATTTCAAATTTAATCATGAATCCTCCTATTCAATTCCATGGGATTTTACCCAAATGCATGAAAATGTGATTTCTCTTTATGGGTTTAATTTAAATGAGTTTTAATTATTGAATTATGAATGATGAGCAGGTTTTATATCATTTTCTTTAAAATTATATTTCAAGCTTTTTAAATCTAAAATGGCCATTGATGAGAGTTCATAAAAGTTATGATTTATGATGAATATTCAATATTTGGAGTTTATTGATGATGGAAAAGCATGAATTCAATTTACCCATGTTTATGAGCATATTTTTGAAATAATTGAGTATGTCAAAGTATTGGTCAATGCCCACATGTTGAAGAATGATTTACGATTTATGAACGAATTACATGATTTATCGATTTATGATGTTGGCCGATGAAAAGAGCCTTTGATTCTTGGCTAAGCATATTTTAAAGGGGATCAATGATGATAAATGTTATATTTTAGCCAATGAATTTTAGTGAATGATGTTGTTGATTTACGTATGAGCCTATATGACTGTTTTGGGAGTCGTGTCTAGCACCAGCAGCCCGACATTCAAAGGACTACGCCGGTGTCTCATAACCACGTGCCACTGTGGGTTCTAATTTTATATATTGTATTGGTATTGATTCCTTCAAATGTTATATCACGCCTAATGCACGACCCTCGCCTGGCAAGCCAGGGTCAGCTCTGCCTACTTGAGTGAGATAGTTGGGGCATCATGAAAGGCTTTACCATGATGATGTCGGTTAAGAAGAGTCCTCCCATTGTTCTGCATGTTTTATGCATTGTTATATTTATGTTATTGGCTCAAGTTATGTTTTGATAAAGTTTGCTTACGATTATGAGAATGAATGATTTATGAATGATTCGAAAGTATTGAGCCTTATGTTTTCTTACGGAATTTATGATACAAGCATGATGTCCTTCTCCTATGATTATTTATGAGTTTTATTTCCTTTTAAATTTCTATTTTACTTACCTTGAATACTCGGTACATTCCACGTACTGACCACATACTTTCTATGCTGTATCGTTTTATAATACAGGGTTCAGATCTCAGGCTCAACCTCATCCTTAGTTCATCTCAGCTCTTTCTCTCAGCTTATTGGTGAGTCCTCATGTTCCGAGGACCGTTTGATAGACTTTTATGTTATTTATGTTTCAGTATCGGTTTGGTTCATTAGGGATGTTGTCTCATCAATCCATCTTATCTAGTAGAGGCTTTCAGATAGGATGTAGATCTCAGCTTATTTATATGTCTAGTATTTACGGGTGTTACACTATGATTACATTTCCACTATGATGATATGCTAAGTATACCACTTATTTGATTAAGATTAGATGCGTGTTTATGCCATGGGTCGACTTGGGTCTCTCGGGGTCCCTTGTCCTGTGTCTACGATTTGGATGTACTTCCGGGTCAAGACAAACTTGATATCAGAGCAATAGGTTTGTAGTGTCCTAGGGTGTATGAAAGCCGCGTTAAGTAGCGTCTTTTTCATGGGTGTGAAGCGCGCAACACCTATGAAGAAGAGGCTACGAGACGTTTAGGAAATGTTCTCTTCCTTCATGATTCTACCTTGTTCCATGAGTTTAACTTTCTCCCTTCCTCTAACTCATGCGATACACGTGTGCAAAAACATGTGTTCTCAAAACAACTATGGAAGTCAGCCAGCACCACCAACTCCGATGGATACCATGCAAGTTACTGATGTGGAGCTCGGAGCCTCTCTTTGAGTGTTGATGCGAGCTATGATCACCCAGCCTGGCTAGCGGGCTATCACACTAGTGAACCCTATCGGGGAAGCAACAACTATTGGAACTCAAGGACTCATGAAGGAGAGCCCACTGGAGGTTGGTACGAGTGTGGTTGGGAAGTATAGAGGGGGTAGGAGGGATAACAAGAAGCCCAGGGCCGGTGACCTTGAGGGGTCCCGACAAAGGTCGAGTAGGGGGAGTCACTCTCAAATCCGTCAGAATTCTCAAGCCCAAGCTCGGGGATACAAGCCCCGGGTGAGGAGACTACTTACCTAACTAGTGGGCATTGCGGGAAGCACCACCGAGGATAATGCTTGGCAGGTTCAGATATTTGCTTTTATTGTGGACAACTCGGTCATAAACACAAGGATTGCACTGCATCCAAGCGGAATGGTCGGAAAGGCCATGCTCTAAATCCCTCTCCATCAGTTCCAGCAAGTCGTCCACTTTCATAGCACAGGGTGTCAAGAGCGAGTGGTGGTCGACCTCAGATGTACGTCTTAGGTATGTTATAAGCTTTTCCATCGAACCTACCATGATTTCTAGTTCCGAGAGCCTACTGTACAAGGTAGGAGATTCCTGTATGCACCTTATATGAGATCTATTTTGTGGGAGGTAGGCAATGTCTAAGAGTATGAAATATTCAATGATAGCTTTAGAGGTGAATGAGCAGTCTAGAGCTAGTGATATTAGTGCAACTGTAACAAAGGGTCCCAGAGCCCTAGAATGATAACTCTAATCTAAGAGAGAGATGGTAAGTGAAGGGTCATGTCAGGTCTTAAGATTTAGCAAAGAAGTTCTAGAGATGGTACTTAGGGATAGTCAACCCATTCTCATTTAGATTTTTCTCTCGTATGTAGCTTGATGTTACGCTCAGCCCATGCTCATGTTCAGAACCCTAAGATGATGGGCAACCCCGTCAGTCAGTGATTCTAACATTACTCCATGATTCTATAAATTTAGCTTTATGTCAAGACCCTCGTTGCGTACTTGAGCTCATATCCCTTAGTACACTCAGCTTTATAAACTCAGTCCTTAAGATCTGCCTTATCGGCTCATGAGAATCATGTTATATCAGGTACATGCCCAACTTAGATTCCTTGAATAATTCGTGCTTATGATTTTCTTACTCTAGGCTCTATGGGTGTTCCCCATGATGTAAATGATAGTTAAGATGTGTACATCGAGGATAACTCCCTACCCCTACTATAGGTTCCAGGCATGTAGAATTTCAGAAAGTGCAATGATTAGCCAAAACCTAGAAGTGCAACAACCCACATGGTTATTTCGTGATTTTGACCCATTTCCCTAGATTGAACCTTTCTGTATCTTTATTTTGATACTTATGACTTGCAGAGATGGATGACATAATTTCCAAGATGATCCAATGAATATTGGATAAGATTCTCGATTTTTGGGAGGTCTGAAGTTTGAGAGGTTTGACCAAAGTCAACATTTCAGGTTAACGAGCTCGAGTTTGGGTTCTAAAAGTTCTGTTAGTACCGGATGGTGATTTATGACTTAGTTGGGTAGTTGTGTGGGTCCTGAGGTGATTCGGGAGTAATTTGAACTTTTTGGTTAAGTCGGGAGCTTTAAGGAGGTTGAGTTTGACCATGGTCGACTTTCGATAAAACCACCCAATATCGGTGGTTGATGATTCCAAAAGGTCTGGAATGTGTTTTACATGGTTGAATTGCATATTTGGGTTGAGTCCGGAGGATTCCGGATGAGCTTCGGGTGGATTTGAATGTTTTGTGTTTTTAGCATAATTCTAAGTATAAGGTGTGGTGTCATGGTTCAGGATGGGTCAGAATTTTTCTTGATGACCGAGGGCAAAGCTAGGTAAGGTGAGGATCCTATCTTAGTAAAGTCGAAGGTGGTCGTTCAAATCATAAGGTAGAGGTTGTTCCAAAGGGGGAGATGGGTTACTTCAATAATAGGGTAGTTGGGATGATCAATGCCTCTTATTGAGTTAGCCGACAATAACAGATACCATGCCAGCATTGGGATGACTCCGTTTGAGGCTCTTTATGGGCAGAGATAAAAATCTCCCATCGGATGATTCGAGGTTGGTAAGGCAACAATGATAGGGCCAAATTCAGTTCATGAAGCTACGGAGGAGGTTCAGATAATAAGGGAAGGATTGAAAATAGCCCTAGTCACCAAATGTCTTATGCGGATGCGAGGAGGAGGGATCTTGAGTTGAGGTTGACGATTGGGTGTTTTTGAAGGTATTCTCCCATGAAGGGAGTGATGTGATTTGGAAAGAAAGGGAAAATCAGTCCCTGATATGTTTGTCCTTACCGGGTTATGAGAAGAGTTGGTAAAGTGGCGTATGAGTTGGACTTGCCATCAGAGTTATCTTCAGTTCATTTCGTCTTTCATGTGTCGCTTTTGAAAAAGTGTTTGGGTGATCCAGTCTTGGTAGTCCCGGTAGACAACATTGGGCTAAAAGACAGCCTCAGTTATGAAGAAATTCCCATTGAAATTTTGGATCGTCAGGTTCGGAAATTGAGAAACAAAGAAGTAGATTCAGTTAAGGTTTTATGGAGAAATCAACGTGTTGAGGGAGCTACGTGGGAAGCCGAAGTGGATATGATGGCTAGATACCCACATTTGTTCTCTATCAGCTCAATTCCGACTTGAGGTATCAGTTTTTCCCTATGAGTCTATCTAGTTTTCATGCTCATTTCATGTGTACAAGTTTCTTTTATGTGTATGAATGTGTATGTGAAGTATGAGATCAGTTCAACTATGTGGTTTTATTCGGAGGTAGTCATACCGTAAAAATTTCGGTTAAAATGATCAGTATATGGCTATGATCAATTGTATTTTTCTATTTGCTTCTTGTTTCCTACATTTGAGGATGAATGTTTCCAAGGGGGAAATATTATAATACCCGGGGAAGGCATAAGAATACACCCAGGATTTGAATTTGAAAAGTGCAGAAAACTGACAAAAATATCTATAGTAATAAATGGAAGAAAAGGGGTTTAGATTGGTACAATCTGATCCATTATCAGAGAGCAATCCTGACCCCGACGGATCATTCCTTTTTCCGAATCTCAGGACGGGCGACTCAACGACTTGTGGTTGGATACAACGAGTCATCGTAAGGAGTCGTGGTATGGGGGTTTAGGGAGGCAGTGGTGACAATGGACGGTGTAACGACTCATTGTCAGGAACAATGAGTCATTATTAGCGGTCGTAGGAATGGCTAAACTTAGGCTGATGGGGACACCATGGGGCATCCCACGATCCGTGGTGAGGAGTGACGGCTCGTTGTTTCTAGTCGTTGCTTGTGGGTTGAAATGTACAGTGCTTACAACAGATTGAGACCATGACTCGTTGGAAGACACCTTGAATCATGGTGAGGCTCATGGTAAGGGAAGTTCAGAATTGTCAAGGAGCTGACAACGGTCGATCCAACGACTCGTTGATTGATACAACGAATCGTCCTGTTGAGTCGTGGAAGAACCTGAAGCATGAAGTGAAGTAGTGGACTCAACAACTCAGTACCATGAGTCGTGGTATCATGCAATGACCCGTGGGATCGGTCGTTGGTCCGTCCAGACCAGTTTTTTAGGGAAGTTTTATTAATGGCTCCTTGAAGAATGAGCGAAAGGAGGAATGGAGATGGTGAAGGCCATGAGGATGGCAATGGTCATGGGCATCAGCAAGCCCCACCAGTTCAGGAGCCCCAAGCACTGGAGCCGACTACCCATGTTGAGTTTCGAGCCGCTATTCAGATGCTTGTGCAGGCCTTGACCGCTAAGGTCAATCAGCAGGCCGTTGCGCATGTTCCACAGAATGGCAACACAGCGGCGGCTCGAGTCAGAGACTTCTTGAGGATGAACCCGTCGGAGTTTCTTGGGTCCAACATACATGAGGACCCATATGAGTTCGTAGACTAGACCAACAACAGTGATCTTGCATCTAGCGGATCATTCTTTGGCCAGACCGGATGGCATTGTGGAGGACGTGCTGGTGCAAGTGGGCTCCCTTATCTTCCCGGTAGACTTCGTCGTGCTGGATT
>JACEIK010011725.1:0-11904 GCA_018107945.1 Datura stramonium | reverse complement strand
GCTTCCTAAAATTGTATTTTTCCTGCAAAACAACGCTAATTATGTTGGTTAGTATAAATTCACATTTTAACTACAAATTACATGAGAATGCACAAATAACAATGGATAAACAAGACGAATGAAGCATTTGAGTATCACTTGGGCATATAATTCTGCCCAAGATCAGTGCAAGATAACATTAATTTCTCAATTGAGACTTGAAATTATCATTCCCGAGTCCTCGTGGATTCGACCGCGGCACTCGTTGGGTTACTTGTTTTGATACTTTAGCCGTGTATATTCTTTGCATTAAGGATATATTTTGGACGTTATTAGATGACACAGAGGAGGAGGCTCCTGATGATGCGAAAGAACAGACTCCGTCTAGAGAGAACCGCACAGTCCGGTGGAGAGTGCCGGTAGCTAGAGAAATTTATGAGCAAGGAACTTCTCTCACCGCCAAAAACAAGCCAAGGCGGAGCATCCAGGAAGACCCGTGGATCCTCACAAACTCACTGAATGAATTTGATGAGATGAAGCGGATATTCATCTTCTATGACTTTGAGTGGATGGCCAAGACTCCAGCTCAGTATACCGCAGGATTGGTCCGAGAGTTCTGGACCAACTATTTGGCCACCATGGAGCAAAAGGCTAAAGAGGGCAAGAAAGTAAAAAGACCAGCCTCAACTAGAGAGTGTTTTGGTTCGAGGAGGAGAGGTAGACATATCAGAGCGGACCATCTCTCAGGTGCTGTATGGACCACAGTTCGTACCTACATGGATGATGCTGGAGTATGAGTACATGGTGGAGGCAATGAAGAAAATCAGGAAGTTGGGCTTGGAGGAAAGGCAGAGGCAGCTGCAATGGTTGGCGGGTGTGATTGTTGAGGATAAGGAGGAAGTTGAGTGGGTTACTGGTGGAAAGCAGGTTACAAAGTATTCACTGAACTTTATAGCAAAAGCATGTTGGACACTAGTACGCCACCTGTTAGCACCCACAGTCAACGACAACACATTGAGTGCAGACAGAGTAGCTTTGGTGGCATGCCTCATGTCTCGATATCCTATCAACATCTTGAGGATCATCACAGAGGAGATATGAGACCAGGCGGTGGGATTGAGCACTACCATCCCATTCCCAAGTCTTGTATTCAGACTATGCATAGAGGCAGGGATGCCAATACGATGGGGTGAGGAGCGTCTGATTAAGGGGCAGAGGATAGCAGACATCCTTATCCAAGATAAAATGAACTCGGTGAGCCGATCTCGGCTTCCCACAGCAGTTCCATTGGTCTAGCTAGCAGGGGGCGCACATGTGAATTCCCCTACCTTACAAGAGCAGAGCGAGACACCAGCTACAGATGCCGGTCATTCAGAGGCATCTCCTAGCACTTCAGCTATGCCACAGCCTAGCCTGCAGACTCAGACTCCAGCAGGGAATGTCTTAGTTCCCCAGGACTTCTTCCATAAATTGGCCAAAAGGTTGACCACGGCTGAAAGAAAAATTCAAGCTATGATGGAAAACGTGAATCCATGGGTCAAAGAAGAGATAGACACAACAACTCATGCTTTACATGCTCTCCTGGATGGATTTGAGAGCTGGTTCAACGTGCATATGATGGAGAAGACAGATACCAGCAATCTCCGTGAGGGGTTGGGGGCTCTTTGGAGCCAAGTAGCTGAGTTATCATCACGACAATCGACAGTCATAGAAGCCCCCACTCTTCTAGACCTCGATGAAGATCCAAATGAGGAGATTGATTAGGCAATTTATTGGGAGTGGAGAAAAGGGAAAGAAAAGAGCCTCCGAGGATGTTGGATAGGAGAATTTGAGGAAGAGAAGGAAGAAGGATAGATGAGAATGAAAGAGGGCTAGAGAAGAGAGTCTGCAGACTCATGACTTACATTTTTCAGAGCTGCAGGAGCGAGCTAGAGGAGCAAGTAGCTCCACCATTGCTCAGTCCGATCATGCTAGTGGTTGGGACCCTTTGGGTGAGCCACCTTCAGCCCCGATTAACACAGAGGCCGTAGAGGTAGCCAATAATATTGAGGGGGTAACCACTCCCCCTATTGATACATCATTGAGTGCACCGACCACCGCTAGCGCCACGATTACAGCGGAGGTACCTCCTTCGCAGGATGACAGGAGCGACTAGAGTGCCACAGGTATGTTCCCTTCCCCCTGTTCTTGTAGTTCATGCTTCAGGGACGAAGTTCGATTTTCAAAAAAGGGAGGGGGTGTACTTGTGATTTTTGAAATTTTTGAATTCGTCCGAGGTTTTTTCTTGTCGTGTTTTTTTTCCTCGGGCATGCTATCTTATTTGTGACTGCATGAATAATTTATGTGGATCTTTTGATGTCATTTAGTTTATTAGCATGAGGAGTCTTGTTAAACCATGTGTAAAACAGACAGGTAAGGTGAATAAGCCATGTGCCATGAGTAAGTGAGGTGTAATACTTAGTTCAGTATTGTGTTAAAGATCTAGAACTTTCCTGGTTGGTCTTTGCATAAGATAAGGATGGTTGGTTAGGATATGATCATAGGTCATTCTTTGTTGAGCTCACTTTTAGCCTAAATAACCCTACCAAAGTCATATGATTCCCTTGATCCCAATTTTGAGCCTTTAATAGACCAGTTTTCTTTGATTAACCGATGAACCGTACCCATTTTTTATAATGAACCTGTTTTGGCCCTGGTCCTTCCTTTGGATATTGTGAACCTCAACATAGGCAAAATGCCTAAGTTGAGGGTGGCTAGAGTATGGGTGCATGAATGGTGAGAATGAGAAAAAGGGAAAGAAAAGAGAAAAGGTTAAAAATAAGGTGTGGTGTGAAAAAAAAAGATGAAAAAGTTGTAAATCTTGAAAACAAAAATTTAAAAGAAAAAGGATAAAATACTTGAAAAAGTTGAAAATACACCACACCCATACAAATGCACATAAAATAGGTGAAAAGGGAGGAAAAGGAATGAAAAGAATAGAGGGTGAAATAGGTGAATGGTGAAGCCAATGTATGTAGTGCCAAGGAAGGGATAGTCACTCAAAAATCTCTCATATTTATCATGTCCTTCCCTAAAGCTTACATTACAAGATACAACGAATCCTATAGTGATCCTAATATGACCATTTGACAGACCGAAGCAGAGAAAATAAAGGCAAGCCTATGGTATCTGATACATAGTACTTGAAACATCTTTGTGAGAGTGAGCGTCTCGCTTGTTTAGTCCCATGCAATATTTGACACTATATCTATGAGTGGCAACTTCATTTGTTGTGAGGGTACATGGATTATGTTTACTTTTACCATTGGTCTGTGTGAAAAGCATTGGCGATGACTAGATTACTTGTTGATAACTAGATGAAAGGTTTTGATTCTTGTTTATCATGTTTTGTAGTTGCTTTTGATGCATTAGCTGATATTGGTTTACAAAGAAAGGGTCAAAAGTTGTTGGACGTACAGTGCAAATTTTGTTTGGTATTGACTGTCGTATCCTAGTTTTATTTTCTAGTTGAGTGTCATATTTAGTTTTTCTTTTCTTTTCCTGAGGACATGTAAAAGTCTTAAGTTGAGGGTGTTGATTTGTTGTGAGTTTACAACACTTTCGACGCTCAAAACTAAGAAAATAGCATGGACTTACTTTTTCTTTAGTTATAGGATAAATAGGTGTTGGAGAAAGAATGTGCAAAAGATAGCCTGAAAGTGCAGAAAATAAGCTCAAGTCCCAAGTCTCAGTACTAGTCGTAAGTTGATGCTACGAGCCGTACTGAAGATCGTGAAAAGTTTCAGATGGCAAAGTAATGAAGAGTGCATCCTACGACTCTTAGTACGAGGCGTACAACGCTTGTACATGCCGTAGCACTAAGTCGTGGAAAGATTCAGAAGATTTGCACTAGAGGCTGACTCCTGACACGGATAGACAGTACAAGTCGTGGCGTCAAGGTATGAGTCATACCATCACACTCGTGAAGAACTTAAGAAAAATTGAGAATTCTCATGGTCAAGCCACAGAAGCACAACATGAATCATAGGGAGCGTGTATGAGTCGTACCAAGGCCCAACACTTAGCCAAATTTCAGCCGGTCAAGAACATATGGGAAGCAAGTATGACCCGTACAAACCTGCTACGGGTCGTAGGATCAATCGTGGCACAGACGACACCAGTTATGGAAATTCACCCTGTTAGCCTAGGAAAAGAATTTTTATGTCTGTATAAATACGTTTTATATTTTATTTTCATTAGAGAACATTGGAAGTAGTGAGAGAAGGTTAGAAAGTAAGGAAAAACATAGAATTCAGTTGATTGACTTGTGATCAACCTTTTCTTAATTTCTTTCTTGATCTTTGTGAATTGTTCTTGAGGATTTTTCTGATTTAATCAAAGAAGTTTTTCTCTCAAATACAATTGTAAGTATTGATTTATGTATTTAATTACGAATGCAAATCACAATCTTGCAACTATGAGAGGCTAAAACCTCCATAGATAGGGATGTGGGAACTATGGTGGATTAACAAGCTAGGGTTACATAAAAGTGATTCAAAACCAATAAAAAATACTTGTATTGTATTCTCTTCATGTTTAAACGTTTCTTAACGGTGTACAACGTTAGGACTTGCCCGAATTCTTTACTTGCTTGAGTCTACAGAGGTAGAGATTAGGAAAAATGAATTACAATAAAGCCTTGATCTTGATGATCATTGTATTAACTTGAGCTGTGGTCGCTGGATAGTTATATTTGGGAAATATTGATAACGGTTAGTTTGCAATCGCTCATGAGACTTGACCCGATGATTGAGTATAGTCATCCAATAGGGACGAACCAGTCGTTTGGATAAACTTTTGTTATCATTTCTACAAGTAAGCATTGGTGATGATCACATATGTATACTCAAAGCAGTCATGAACCCATGGGGAACAAAAACCCTAGTTATCCTTCATTCTTGATTTCAACCAAAATTTTAACAGCTGTTTTAATTATTACTTTCTTTAGAACCCCCAATTTGGAGTAACTAACCAATAAGTTCACTTACTGGTTTTAGTCTAGCTCTTTCATATTCTTTGTGGGTTCGACCCCAACCTCTAGTTGGGTTCCTTATTAACAACATACGCTTCATACTTCGGTAGGAGGTATGGTTTGAGCGTTATCAGAACTTCAATGTGAGGTAGCACCCAAAACTGTGATGAAAGGAATGAATCATTCGGGTTGAAATACCTTGAATCATCAAAAGAGAAAAGAATGGTAAAAGAAGGTTCTATCCTTGCATACAAAAGCTAGTTGTGGAATTCATGGGTGTTAAGAGGATGGTTGGTGTTACGCAAAGGATGAAAATAATGAGCAAGGAGAAATTAGGTGGAGTAATTTCAATAAGTTAACGGGATGTTGCAAATGATTATAAAGGAATTAGGGAGACATTGGTCACTAAAGCTAAACATTTATCCTACACTTAGCCCTAGCCTAAATCATGACCTTCAAGTCCTAAGTGATTTTAAGTGCAATTGCTCTACATTAGTGGTGATTTACATGAAGAGAAAGCCTATGGGTCGAGTTGGGTGCATGCAGATTTCTTTTGAGAGAGTGAGTGCAATCTTACCTTTGTGAAATCCCTTGTGTGAGTTCATTGAGTCTTGAAAAAATAGGGATTCTCTCTTAGGTGAGTGGCATCACTCCTTTTGAGGACACAATTGCATTAAAGGTAAATCTATGCATAAGGCATGATAAATGCAAGCTCTAAGGTAGGTTTTAAATGTGCAATGATTATGAATTGAGCTACTATGTGTATTTATTGGATGAGCAATGCCCCTTGTTCTATGAAAGGAAAATTCTTATGAACCATGTTATGAATGGTGGTAGTCTTTTGAAATATCTTCATTGTTTTGGTTTTCAGGGGAATTTTCTTCTCTTTTTCAGTGATATTGGTGAGCATCTTTTGGGTTGTTATAAACTAGGTGGTTGTTGATGTTTAAACTTGTGAAGAGTGGAATGTTTTTCGACTGATGAGAATTTCATTACTTGATGACAAGTTATGGTTCAAGTTTAGGGGTTTGATGAGTTGGTAATCCACCAATTCATTAGGCTCTTAAGCCTAATTTATTGCTTAGTTTTTGAGTTGTTTATGTGGATTTTATGCCCATTTTGCTTTTATTGTGTGTTGTTATACCCCAGGAGCTCAAAGATTGGACTCGGGAGTTGAAATGGAAAAAAATTATGCAATTTATCTTATAGGCACAGGACGAGTCGTGGGACGACTCATGAGGACAGTCCACGAGTCGTCAAGTGACTCATGGGGAAGGCCGGTGAAGAGTTAGGAAGTTTGGAGGATAGGGTCCCTACTGATGTGGAAATGACTCGTGGTCAGACCCCACAAGTCTTTAGGTCAGCTGTGGGGTGAGGGAGGAGGAAGAGAAAAGGGAGGAACCAGTGTACTTCATGGGTGGTGACCATGAGTCATGGTCAGCCACCACGATTCGTTGGGTTCCCCTTTACCAGCCAAATGATTAATTTTGGAGTTTGACGCAGTGCAGTTAATGATTAGTGACAATGAGTAGTGGTCACCCCTGATGAACATTTATGTGACTTGTTACGAGCCAAATAGTTTAGGAAGACAGTGTACCTAACGAGCTAGGCGACGAATCGTTGCTAGGGACCACGATGTTTCAGGTCGTCCGTTAGGACCACCTGGCAGTATTTTCCTGCGAATTCAGTAAGGGTCTTTTCGTAATTCCTAAGTTCCTAAGACCTATACTACATCGTTTAAGGATCATTTTAAAGTGTTTTAAGAGGGGAAAACCTATTCTAAGTTATTCCTACCACGCATTCAAGCTTGAGAGGTTGAAGAGGCGATTCAAGGTTAGTATTCAAGGTTTTCATCCAATTTCCTCTTCGGTAATCAAATATTTGGTGGAATAAATCCCTTATAGGTATGTAGGGTTATTAGTGGGTGTCTTCTTCCACACCCATGCCCGAATTTCTATCTAAATATAAGAAATTCCTATGATCAAGTTATGGGGTTTCCACCTAATTGCATAATTCTTCAATTTCTATACATGGGTATAATTTGATTATGTTTCTATTGATGAATTGTGAAGCTTGGGCATATTTTAAATTATTTTCAATCGAAATTGTGTTTTTAATTTTTATGAAATTAAAGGCCCATGGATGAGCAATTCATGAAAGAAGAGAATGATGATGAGATTTGATGATGAAAAGCATGTTTCTAAAGCTACCCATGATTGATATTGTTTCAAAATAAATTGAGTGGATCCAAGCATGATAAAGTTTTGGGCAAAGCCCTTATATAGAGTATAATGATGTAGCATCTCTAAAGTAAGGTTACCACATGGTTTTGGAGTAAAGACTCCCACTTATCTTTGAGCTTCTGGTATGTTTCAAAATAAAGCTTCTCATACGCACGAATTCACAATTGAGATATATGTTATTATTGTGCTTCATTTTTATATGATGTTGACTTTAAGCACGATTTCATCTTGAGATTCATCAATATACTATGTTGAGCTTCATTATATATGATGTAGAGAATTGCATCTTTTTGGGAGAAGAGTCTAGCACCGAGTGGGCTAAGGGTTGATCACCCTATGCCTCAGAACTACGCGTCAACGTAGGTTGATACTATTATATTTCTTGGGACCTCTCTTGTGAGCTTCCCATTTCCCAAATAGGCTTTCATCTTTATGTCAATATCATGGTAGCGTCCTTAGTGCTGGCAAGGTTTTGGATAGCTCTGCCCACTTGAGTGTAATAGTCAGGACCACGTAAGCTCTATCGTGGTATGTCGGTTAAGTGACGAGTCTCCCATTGTCTATATGATTCATATTTTCATGTTCATACTCATGCCTATTATTTTATACATGCATGTTCTAAAGGCAAGGTTTGACTCATTGTTCAGCTTTTCTTATAAACGTCATATTTCAGCTTTGAGTCATTTGAGTCAATTATGATGTTATGAAGCTATGTATTGTCATGTTATGAAAAGATTATGATATTTGAAAGAATGCATGAAAGTCCTTTCAGATTTGAAAGCTTATTATATGTTATGAAATGTTTTAAATGATTTACTTTACTTGAGCGGTTTTTACTTACCTTGCATGCTTGGTACATTCCATGTACTGACCACATACTTTCTATGCATTATTTCATAATACAGGACCCGGCTCTCAGGTTCAGCCCCGCTCTTAGATAGTTCATCGTAGTTAGCATCTGCCTTTTGGTGAGTCCTCATCATTTTAGGACCAGGCTATTTATCTTTCTTCATGTATTTCAGTTTCAGCTTGTGGAGTTAGTTGGGGTCTTGTCCCATCAACTCATCCAGATTAGAGGCTTTTCAGACTTATGTATACATTTAGCTTCGGATGTTTATTCTGATGTTATGTTGAGCTAGACTTCCATTGAGTTTATATTATTAATTCTTCAGTTTATTGATTGAGTTAGATGTATGCTTGTGTAATGGGTTGACTTGGGGTTCCTCGGGGTCCCTTATCCCGTGTCTACGATTTGAGCCTCCTTTCGGGTCATAACAAACTTGGTATCATAGCTATAGGTTTGAAGTGTCCTAGGGTGTCTGAAAGCCGCGTTAAGTAGAGTATTTTTCATGGGTGTTAAGCGTGCCACACTCATGATGAAAAGGCTACGAGACATTTAGAAAATGTTCCCTTCTTTCATGATATATGTCGTGCGATGAAAAGTCTTTCTATCCTTTTAATTCATGCTATTTGCAATTACAGAGTCATGGCTCCTCGAAGAATGAATGGAAGGAGGAATGGAGTTAGTGAAGTCCACGAGGGTGGAAATGGTTATGGGCATCAGCAACCCTACCAATTCAGGAGCCTCAAGCACTGGAGCCAGCCGCTCATGCTGAGTTCCAGGCCGCTATTCAGATGCTTGCGCAGGCCTTGACCGCTCAGGTCAATCAGCAGGCCGTTGCGCATGTTCCCAAAAATGGCAATGTGTTGGCGGCTCAAGTCAGAGACTTCTTAAGGATGAACCCGCCAGAGTTCTTGGGGTCCAAGGTAGATGAGGACCCGCATGATTTCATTGATGAGGTTGTCAAGATCACCCAAGTCATGGGGGTGAGCAGTTTTGAGTGCACAGAGTTTTCCTCCTTCCAGTTGAAGGGGGTTGCGCATATCTGGTTTCGCCAATGGAAGGACAGCAGGGTCGCATGAGCAGGTCCGATCACGTGGGAGGAGTTTCATGTTGCATTCCTTGATCGGTTCTTCCCTCGGGAGATGAGGGAGCTGAAGGCAGCTGAGTTTGTAAACTTGAAGCAGGGATGAATGACAGTGCAAGAGTGTTCCCTTGAGTTCACTCGCCTATCGAAACACGCCCTGGAGTTAGTCGCTGACCAGAGGATGAGGGTGAGCAGATTTGTGCATGGAATAACTGGGTATTTCGACAAGGAGTGCCAGATTGCCATGCTCCATCAGGATATGGACTAACCTCGAATTGTGTTGTACGCACAACAGATGGAGGCAGCACATTCGAGAGAGAGGGAGGCCAAGAGGGTCAGGACCGATGACCATAGATTCTCTCAGTAGAGGTCCGGTGGTGGGCACCGATAGCAGATTCACCAGAGATCATCAGCCCAGGCATCTTCGGCATTGAGTGTGCCATCCAGGACTAGATATGATCAGAGAGGGTGAGCATCAGGCTCGAGGGGTCAGAGCAGCAGACTCGCAGATTCTAGCATCCCAGCTTGTCGCAGAAGTGGTCGGGGGCACACAGGCCAGTGCTTGGTAGGTTTAGGTGCTTGTTTCAGGTGTGGGAAGCCCGGACACATGCTTAGAGATTGTCCAGTTGTGAGGCAGGATAAGGTTGGGGGATGAGGCCTAGCTTCTAGTTCAGCAGCCCCTCCCGCACGCTCAACACATCAGGGAGCATCTACTAGCATAGCTGGCGGTCAGCGCCAGAATAGATTCTATGCGTTAGCATCCCGACAAGAGCAGGAGGTTTCCCCGGATGTGGTCACGGGTATGTCGCGAGTTTTCCATATTGATGTTTATGCCTCTGCTAGATCCGGGGGCTACCTTATCTTTTGTGACACCATATGTGCCTAGTAGCTTCGGAGTCAGTCCTGATATCTTTTCAGAACCCTTCTCAGTTTCCACTCTAGTAGGTGACTTAGTTATAGCCAGACGGGTGTATAGAGGTTGCCCAGTCTCAGTCTTCCATAAGGCCACATCAGCAGATTTGATAGAGTTAGCCATGACCGATTTCGATGTTATTCTTGGCATGGATTGGCTATTTGCATGCTATGCTTCAGTTAATTGTAGAACCCAGTCAGTAGAGTTCAAGTTTCCAGGTGAGAAAGTCTTAGAATGGAAGGGTAGTTCAGTTGTTCCTGTAGGTCGATTCATTTCCTACCTTAAGGCCAGGAAGATGATTTCTACGGGTTGCATGTATCATCTAGTTAGGGTTAAGGATGCCGATTTCGAAACCCCAACTATCCATTCAGTTCTAGTAGTATGTGAGTATACATAGGTCTTTCCTGATGATTTTCCAGGTGTTCCTCCCGAGCGGGAGATTGATTTCGGCATTGACCTTCTTCCCAACACACAACCTATATCTATTCCTCCCTAAAAAATGGCTCCAACCGAGCTAAAAAAGTTGAAGGATCAGTTGAAAGACTTGTTAGATAAGGGCTTTATTATGTCGAGTAAGTCTCCATGGGGTGCACCGGTGTTATTTGTCTGGAAGAAGGATGGTTCGCTTCGGATGTGCATTGACTATCGACAGTTAAACAAGGTCACTGTTAAGAACAGGTATCCTTTACCCAGGATCAATGATTTGTTTGACCAGCTTCAGGGTGCCAAGTGTTTCTCCAAGATTGATCTCAGATTCGAGTATCACTAGGTCAGGGTTTGGGAGAGTGACATCTCGAAAATCGCTTTCAGGACTCAGTATGGTCACTACGAATTTGTTTTTATGTCTTTTATGCAAACCAATGCCCCTACAGCTTTTATGGATCTAATGAACAGGGTGTTCAAGGAATATTTGGACATGTTCATGATTGTGTTCATTGATGACATCCTTATATACTCTCGGAGTAAGAAGGAGAATGCCGCTCACTTGAGAGTAGTGCTTCAAACCCTCAAGGATTGTCAGTTGTATGCAAAGTTCAGCAAGTGTGAGTTTTGGTTGGACTCCGTGGCATTTTTGGGCCATGTGATATCGAGTGAGGGCATCAAGGCAGAAAATCGAGGTGGTGAAGAATTGGCCCGGACCGGTATACCCATCAGATATCAGTTGATTTTTGGGCTTAGCGGGTTACTACCAGAGGTTTGTTGAGGGCTTCTCATATATTGTAGAACCTTTGAACAAGTTGATTCAGAAGAAGGTAAAGTTCCAATGGTCGGAAACTTGTGAGAAAAGCTTCCAAGAGTTGAAGACTCGACTCACTTCAGCACCAGTGTTGACCCTACCCGAGGGTACTGATGGTTTTGTGGTGTATTGTGAAGCTTTGAGAATCGGACTCAGGTGTGTTTTGATGCAGCGTGGGAAAGTGATAGCATATGCCTCTAGACAGTTGAAAGTCCATGAGAAGAATTACCCGACCCACGATCTTGAATTGGCCACTGTGGTATTTGCTTTGAAGATATGGTTTCATTATTTGTATGGGGTCCACACGACCGGCACAACTAACCACAGGGAGATATATATACACAATCTGCAAGCCTCTATGAATACTGATAAGATGGTCGGGACAGGCCCCCGATCTACCCATACTATACAACAAAAGAAAATGAACTACACCTCTAAATATCAAGCTTCGGATGACAGGAGCTGATGACTCTATGAGCTGGCTGGAATCATGAGGGATCGGTTCCTCGTCTATGAGTACCTGCAGGCAAGTAATGCAGCGCCCCAAACGGGCGTCAGTACCACTGGTACCGAGTATGCAAAGCAAACTGATC
>JACEIK010011723.1:0-34640 GCA_018107945.1 Datura stramonium | reverse complement strand
CTAATGCCTATATCCCTATGGTCATAGGAGAACAATGAAATGACGATCATGCCTACTTGTATTTCAACTAAATAATGTTAAAGGTATATCCCTATCCTCAATAACAACTTTTATTCTATCACCAATGGGTTCAAGGGTCTTTGAATTCCTATTCAGTATTTATTTTTAATCCTTTCGATTTCCTTTCCCAACTACAATCGAAAGCCGACAAATTACTTACAAGGTGATTAAGCTCATAAATAATAAATTAACATAAATAAATACAAACAACCATAAAAGAAGAATCAAAATCAAATTTAGTTAGTCTTTCAAACAATCATCTATTCACCATGGCCACAACCCTAGAATATGAGTTTAGTCACTCATAGACAAGAGGAAAAACAAATACTTAGTCATCATCATACGAAAATATGAAGTAAATAAGAGAAAACCTAGTTGTAGAACTTTGTTTTCCTTCCAAACGGGTTACAAGCTTTCATAAAAGAACTACGGAATGTAAAAGTGAGTAAAGAATGCTCCACGAAGTCCAAAACTCTTTAAAAAAATTACCTAAGGCCTCTATCTATAGATGAGCCTTCAAATGATGTTTCTTCCCTTCAAGACTTGGCTTTAAAATCAGCATTTTCCACCCTGGAATGACCTTGGCACGCTGCCCCATGTATCTCGCCACAGCCTTAGTAAAATTTCCAACCATTTCAGCTTTGGAGTAGGCCTGGCGCACCGCCCTCTCTATCTCTCCATGGTGTTTATAAAATTTCTCTAAGTCTAGACACCTCTGGCGAGGGGTGCCACTCATCTCGCCAAGTTTGTGAAGTGCAATTCTCTGAAGTTTGAGGGTTGGCATGCCCCAACATGAAGTTTTGTTCTCTAATGTTTGGTACTTGGTGCGGGGCACTAGTCATAGCACCAAACCCTTCAGCTCCTCAAATCTTCATTTCTTGCATTATTTTGAGCCCATTTTGCTTAGTTTTCTACTCAAATCAACACAAATTGTTTGTTAGTGCATAAAACACACACATACATGAATTTAAGTGTAATACCCCCAAAGTGCCTAAGATTAGACCCGGGATTTAAAAATGGAAGTTGGAAGAATCTGGGAAAAATTCCACAGAATGAGACACCTAACGGATCATTGGTCCAACCAATGACCCGTGGGAGGTATTCGTGGGGAGGTCTAGCCTGGTAACAGTCAGGAATAACAGGTCTAGGAATGACCTGTTGCTAGGTGTAACGAGTCATTGTTTGTGGTTGTGGTGAGGCTGACCCTTAGTCAAGGATAAAGTGATGAGTCATCATGGTCATCAGTCATGGGAAGGAGTATCAAAACCTCCAGTCGAGGTAACATAAGGAAACCACGACTCATTGGAAGGAAGAACAAGTCATGGTGTGACTCATGGGAAGTCTTGGTGCAGGTTGTCTAAGAGGAAACAACAGGCGATATAACGAATCATTGTCTGAAGGGATCACTAATCCTATCAAGTCGTGGGATCAAACCTGAGGATGTGAATTTGAGTAGTGTAGATGATGGAGGGATACAACGAGTCCTGGTATCCAAGAATGACGCGTTAGGACGGTTGTTGTCACTACCATTGCAAAAATTTAAGGAATTTCTTAAAGGGAATTTTCATCATTCCTAAGTCCTAGATTCCTAAACTACATCATTTAAGTCTCAAATGTAGTGTTTTATGAGGGTAAAACCTATCCTAGGTTCATTCATATCCATGCATGTAGAGTTAGGGAATTAGGGAGGTGATCAAGCTTGTTCTTCTTCAAGTATTCTTCAATTTTCCATTGGGTTTTCAAGGAGTAGTGAAATTTGATCTTCCCCAGGTATGTAGGGTTATGATTAGGTGAATACTTTCACACCCATGCCCAATCCCTCTCTAAACCATGAATTTCCTATGGAATTTCTATGGGGTTTTACCCAATGCATGAAATTTTAATTTTATACATGGGCATGATCTAATTGAGCTATGAATATTAAGTTATGAAATATGGGAAAGTTTTACATTGTTTTCCATTAGAATCACGTTTCAAGATTTTAAGACTTAAATGCCCATTTATGAAAAGTTCATGAAAGTTTAGATTTATGATGAATATTCATGTATGATGAAGTATTGATGATGAAAAGCATGTTTTAAAGTCACCCATGGTTATAATCATATTTTCAAGTAAATTGAATATTTTCAAGCATGATAAAATAATGGGAAATTCCCACATGTTCAAGAATGTTTTACGATTTATGATATGGATTTCATGATTTATCAATTTATGATGTTGGCCGATTAATGGGTCCTTGATTCATGGTTAATCATGTACAAAAAAGGGATCAATGATGTTAAATGTTTAGTTAGCCATGAATCTCATGAATGGTGTTTATGATTTATGTATGAGCCCAATGTGCATGTTTTTGGGAGAAGTATCTAACATCGAGTAGCCCGACATTCAAAGGACTACGCTGATGTCTCAAAACTACATCCCACCATAAGTTTATATTTATACATTGCAATGTTAATGATCCCCTCTTTTGTGATATCACATAATGCACGTCCCTTGCCTGGCAAGCCAGGGACGGCTCTGCCCACTTGAGCGAGATAGTTGGGGCATCATGTAAGGCTCTACCATGATGGTGTCGGTTATGACGAGTCCTCCCATTGTTCCGCATGTTTTATGGATCATTATGTTTATGTTATTTTGGCTCAAGTGATAATTTAATAAATTTTATTTCATGACTATGATTATGAACGGATTACGAATGATTTGGAAACCTTGAGCCATATGTTACGTTAAAATATTTATGTTATGAGCATGTTGTCCCACTCTTATGATCTCTTGTGAGCTTTTTATGTATTTTTAAATGTCCATTTTATTTACTCTGCATACTCGGTATATTCTATATACTGACTGCATACTCTATGTTGTATCGTTTTATGATATAGGCTCCGATCTTCAGACCTAGCACCTTCATTAGTTTGTCTCCGAGATTTGCATCCAGCACTTGGTGAGTCCTCATTCTCCGAGGACCAATTTGATATCAGTTATCTTTTCATGTTTAGTTATCTAGACTTGTCGGGTTAGTTGGGGGTGTTGTCTCATTAACCCATCATATATGTTAAAGGCTTTCAGACTATGTGTAGAATTCAGTTGTTGTGTATGTAGTACGTTCCGCTTTCTATGGTTTTATGCTAAGTATTCTGCTTTATTGGTATTGAGTTAGATGTATGATCATGCCATGGGTCGACTTGGAGTCTCTCGAGGCTCCTTATCCCGTGTCATGATCTGGGACTATGTTTGGGTCATGACAAACTAGGTACCAAAACCATAGGTTTGAAGTGTACTAGGGTTTCTGAAATCCGCGTTGAGTAGAGTCTTATTCATGGGTGTGAAGCGCGCCATACTTATGACGAAGAGGCTGCGAGGCATTCAGGAAATGTTCCCTTCTTCCATTATCTATGTCGTGCGATTAAATGTCTCCCTGTCCTTATAATTCATGCTATTCACGATTGCATAATCATGGCTCCCCATAGAGTAAATGATAGGAGGAATGAGAATGGAGAAGGCCACGAGGATGGCAATGGAAACAGGCACAACCAGGCCCCACTAGTCCAGGAGCACCATGCACTGGAGTCTGTTGCCCATGCTGAATTTTGGGAAGCTATTTAGATGCTCACGTAGGCCTTGACCGCTCAAGTCAATCAGCAAGCAGTAACGCACGTCCCGCAAAATGGTAATGCGGTGGTGGCTCGAGTCAGGGATTTCTTTAGAATGAACTCGCCAGAGTTCCTTGGGTCAAAAGTAGATGAGGACCCTCATGAGTTCATTGATGAGATTGTGAAAATCACCAAAGTCATGGGGGTGAATGGAGTTGAGTGCACGGAGTTGGTGTCATACCATCTAAAAGTGGTCGCACATATCTGGTTTCGTCAATGGAAAGATAGTAGGGCCGCCGGAGCAGGTCCTGTCACTTGGGAGGAGTTCCATGTTGCGTTCTTAGATCAGTTCTTCCCTCGTGAGATGAGAGAGCTAAAGGTAGCCGAGTTCATGAATCTTAAACAAGGGAGGATGAAGGTGCAGGAGTATACCCTTGAGTTCACTCTATTATCGAAGTATGCTCTAGAGTTAGTGGTTGATCAGAGGGTGCGAACGAGCAGGTTTGTTCATTGCGTAGCGGGCTATTTGGAAAAATAATGAAAGACCACTATGCTCCACCAAGATATGGATTTCACTCGGATAGTTTTATATGCCCAGCATATGGAGGCGGCTCATATGAGGGACATACCAAAAGACCCTGGACAGATATCTATGGGCTTACTCTGCAGAGATCCAGTGGTGGCCACAACCCTCAATTTCAGCAGAGGTCACTAGCTCCAGCACCATCTTTAGCTAATGTTCCATCCAGACGCAAGTGTGATCAGAGGAATAGGGCTTCAGGTTCGAGGGACCAGAGGGGAATGCAGGTAGAACACAACCTTCTAGCCTACGAAAAGTGCGGCAAGAGTCATGTCGGGGAGTGCTTGCGCGGATCATATATTTGTTATGGGTATGGTGGATCCGACCACATGCACCCAGCATGTCCATTTGCTAGACAGGATGATGATAAAGGATATGCACAAACTACCAGGTCAGCAACAACTCCAACATGTTCAATTCCGTAGGGGGAATCCACTAGTGGGGTAGCGAACAACGCCAAAATAGATTCTATGCCCTCGCCTCGCGTCAGGAGTAGGAGACTTCACCGGTTGTTGTTACTGGTATGTTACAAGTGTTTCACCTTGATGCTTATGCTTTGTTAGATCCAGGGGCTACCTTGTCCTTTGTGATGCCCTATATTGCTAGTAGCTTTGGAGTCAGTCCCGAAATTCTGCCATAACCATTTTCAGTCTCTACTCCCATTGATGATTTAGTTGTAGCTTGGAGGGTGTATAAAAGTTGCCTGATCACAGTATTGCATAAATTCACCTCCGCAGACCTTGTAGAGTTAGCCATGACTGACTTTCACATTATTCTTGGTATGGATTTGTTGTATGTGTACTATGCTTCTGTTAATCGCAGAACCCGTGCAAGAGAGGTTCGCTTTCTGAGTGAGTCAGTATTGGAGTGGAGGGGTAGTACGGCCATTCCTGTAGGTCATTTTATCTCCTATCTTAAGGCCAGGAAGATGATTTCCAATGGTTGTGTGTATCATCTAGTTAGGTTTAAGGATGTTGAGTTTGAGACCCTGACTATCCAGTCAGTTTCGGTAGTGTGTAAGTATCACAGAGTATTCCCTAATGATTACCGAGTGTTCCTCCCGAGCGGGAGATTGATTTTGGTATTGACCTTCTTCACGACAGGCAGCCTATATCCATTCCTCCCTATAAAATGGCTCTATCTGAGCTAAAGGAGTTGAAAGAACAATTGAAGGACCTGTTAGATAAGGGTTTCATTAGATTAAGCAAGTCCCCATGGGGTGCACCAGATCTCTTTGTCCGAAAGAAAGATAGTTCTCTTCATATATGCATTGATTATTGGTAATTAAACAAATTCATCATCAAGAACAAGTATCCTCTACTCAGGATTGATGATTTATTTGACCAGCTTCAGGGTGCCAAATGTTTCTTGAAGATAGATCTCATATTTGGGTATCATCAGCTCAGAGTTCGGGAGAGCGACATCCCGAAGACAACCTTCAGAACGCGGTATGGTCATTATGAGTTTGTAGTTATGTATTTTGGACTAACGAGTGCTCCTTCAGCTTTTATGGACTTTATGAACAAGGTGTTAAAGCTATACCTAGACATGTTCATGATCGTGTTTATTAATGACATCTTGATATACTCTTGGAGCAAGGAGGAGCATCCCGCTCATTTGAGAATGGTTCTACAGACTCTCATGGATCGACAATTATATGGAAAATTCAGCAAGTGCAAACTTTGGTTGAACTTTGTGGCATTTTTTTGCAATGTGGTATCAAGTGAGGGCATAAAGGTGGACTCTCAAAAAATAGAAGCGGTGAAAAATTGTCCTAGACCGGTGAATCCTTCAGATATTCGGAGCTTCTTGGGGTTATCCAGCTACTATTGGAGGTTTGTTGAAGGTTTCTCATCTTTTGCATCACCCTTGACAAAATTGATCCAAAAGAAGGTGAAATTCCAATGGTTAGAGGATTGTTAGAAGAGCTTTCAAGAGTTGAAGGCTCGACTTACCTCAGCACCGGTGTTGACCCTACCCGAGGGTACCAGTGGATTCGTGGTGTATTGTGATGCTTAAAGGATCGTACTTTGGTGTGTATTGATGCAGCACAGGTGATAAAGCTCAAACCACACCTCCTTATGAAGTATGAAGAGGACGTTGTCAATAAAGAACCCAACTAGAGGTTGGGGTCGATCCCACAGAGAATACGGAAGGATATAGAAGAACGCCAGTGCATAAGCTTTGTAGTCAATTATTTTCTAAGAGGGGGGATTTTGTAAAAGTAATAAATAATTATGTCGAGAACTTAATTGTTGTATCCAAATTAATGCAACTAACTAGGGTAAGTTTGCTCCATAAATTCATAACTACAAGTTGTTTTATACTAGTGATCTATTCCGGTGCTTAGCATGCAATATTGGTAAGTTAGGTTCACCTAAATGGTTGGTCTCCTATCTAGATGATTTTCACCACATAACTTGGTCTGTCTACAGGTGTATTCTTGATTAACCCTTACCCTTAATATCGGTTTAGCTATCTCCGAAAAAGTTCAAGCTATTAGATGAGGGTTGATAGCCTCAAATCTTCGTTGTTAATCTCTTTTCCCATTCACTACCTCCTTGGTCCGTTATGTAAGAATAAGGCAAGTCCTAACATTTGCAACCGTTAAGAAATAATTAAAATGAAGGGAAAAACAATACATGCATAAACTCCGTTCAAGAATTACTAAGTATTTTACCTATGTGTGTTAATTTGTCATGGTTCCCACAACCCTAGTTTTGGTGGTTTTAGCCTGTCATGTTTATAAGTAAATTAATAGCATTTATAGAAAAAAACAAAAATAATACTTATAACGTTGATAGGAAGAAACTCACTTGATTATTGCAACAATAAAGAAGAACAATTCAACAATTGTCTCAAAGTTCCAAACTTACGACACCAAACTTGTATCTAAAAACTGGAGACTTAAAACTCTAATCTTTAAGACTTTTTGAACTTGAAACTTGATTCTAAAGCTTGGCTATTACATGAAAATAAAGGGGTATTTATAGTAGTAGATTTATTCTTTGCTTGTTCATTGATGAATTTGACTTGGGATTTAATGCTCCTTTTCCTAGTTGAAGTAGGAAATAAAATTTTTGGCTGTTTTGGGAGAATTGCATGTCGCCCCTAGTTGTTGTCACGTCCAGTGCCATGTCGCACGCATTGTCGTGTGGGGAGTGTGTTGTTGTGTGCCTACCAATGCACTGGAGATGTGCCACGTCGCGCCTGCCCATGCGTAGGGGAGATGGGCGCCTCGCGCCTGGCCTTGTGCCTACCTCGCTGCATGTCGAGCATGATGCTGTCGCGTTGCGCCTGTTGTTGCATTGATGGCCTTGTGCCTCGTGCATTGCAGTGCATCCATGTGTTGAGCTTCATTCCTTGAATTATTTACTCCAACTTCTTCACATATATTCAAAAAGCCTTAGATACACCCAAATCCATCATCTTTAGCCCTAAAAACATCTAATCACATGTGTTAATCATTTTCGCAAATATATAACATAAGCACATGCAAACACACATGAATTTGTTCTCAAAACATAGTAAAGTATGGGCAAAAATGTCTATGAAGTGTATAAATACGTCCTTCATCAACACCTCGTCCTCGAACAATCTACTACTTCCCTTCTCATATTTAAGCACAAAATTCAACCTACGAATAGGTCTACTTACCCTTAGGATCATGAGACACATAAATGCAGCTCAAACAATTCACTCGCATGCATATAGGATCAACATTAAAATGTCAAAGTTCAAAATCACTTAGCTTTTGAAAACTACTCGTCAAGACATAATTTGGGCCAACATGAATCATATGCAATTTAGTAATCATGATTTAACCAAAGTCTTACCATTGTGCCCCTCACAATTTGGAGATATGCCCTTTTCTCACACAAGATATAAGTCAATATAAACTTAGGTATAAATAAAACAATTTCCGCTCACTCTCCCAAAGAACTCAACATACATGCAAAAGACGACCCATAGTCTTGCCCTTAGTGTAATACTCCGCTAATATAGAATTTTGAATCAAGGATCAATTAGGACTTAAATTTAGTGGTAATGTAGGCTAAGGGACGAGTAGGAACTATTTGGCCAAGATAGTGACTAATCTCCCTATGCACTTTAATATTTCACAACACTTTGATTTTTAAGCACATTCTTCAATTTTAAAATTTTCTCCTTATACCTCCTTTTATTTTTCAATTTTTCAACTTAGGTGATCAGTGGAGATTTTTCTTTTCATCATTGAGCTTATTCACAAACATTCTCTTTTCTTTTCCTTTCTTCCGTTTCCACCCTTTACGCAACCCTACTCTAGCCAAGCTCAACTTAAGCATTTTTTTATGTTGAGGTTCACAATATCCAAGGAAGGACCAAGGCCAAAACAGGTTCATTGTAAACAAATGGGTACGGTTAATCGGTAAATCATGATTTTTTTTCATCTTCAATTTTCAAAGTTCTTTCTTCTTTTGTTTCCTACTAAAATCACCCTCCTTGTTTAGCAAAATTTCACCTTTTTTATTTATTTTGGTTTTTTTTGTTTTTTAATTTTATGATTTTTTAATAAAAAATTTCGTACGAAATTTTTTATTAAAGTTCTCTAGGAGTCACTTGGATCTAAACACAAGTCCATAGAACAAAAGGATTAAGTTTATAATATAGCTATCAAAAGAAGAATGGAGGCTAAAAGGCTCAACATTGCTAACTAGGATAATTACAATCAAGGTAGGTAAAATAGGATAAAAATAGGAAGCTTACCAAAGAAAATGCCTATATCACTTTCTAAATACATCATTCATATTTCACTTTGCACACACACCGGGCAAGTTCTAGACATCAAATTGCAAATATGGAGTATATCAAAAATTCCTCACTCACAATATGACACAAAATGGTTTAACAACAGAAATCAAGATCACATAAACACATATATTCATATTGCATGCATAACATAATTAAGCCCATTTTTTTTCAAGTACAAGAAGTCCAAGTTCCAAGACTAAGTGTTTCTACCTCTTTCATGCATTTTTAGTGAATTTTTATAAAGTCTCAATGATATCTAAAGTGAAGCACCTAGCATTCGTAAGATCCAAGTTCTTATTCTTCCTAATGACTAATTTACCCTTAAGACGGTTGTCATCCATCCATCATCAGGCAAAGTGGATGAACTAATGATGACAAATAAATAAAAATAAAAATCTAGACTCTCTAGTTGGTTCCAAGGGACTATCCCACGGGAAAAGTACCGAAAATAAAAACTGGAGGAACCCAAAACAAAATAAAACTAAAAAATAAAACAAACCAACAAGCATGCATGATAATCATAAATCCCCAAAAACTGGGTACCATGTGCAGATTCAGAATTAAGAAATGCATGGTAATATGGTTAACTTCTTTCACCCCACACTTAATTAGTCAGCGTCGATTATAAGCAATAAAGCATAAAGTAAAGGGTGAAGAAGAGTCTCTGAACCTCCACTCCTCGTCGTCTGTGGGGGGTAGAGCAGCTTCCCCATCTATGCATTTCATGCTCCAAATTCTTTTGTAAGAATTATGTCTTAACACCTGCACACTTAGAGACAAACATGTAAAAACAAAACAAAGAAAACCGTCTTGGGTTGCCCCTCCCAGAGAGTAGCGCACGATTTTAGCGTCCCGGCACGACAAGGTATCTGATTACTCCAAACTTCATCCAAGATATTTGTTGAGACTGTGGTAACATCTTTGCTTGCTTGTTTCACCACCTTTATACTGTGACACGTCGAGAGAAAATAAAGAAAAACAAAAATAGGAAATTAAAGACTAAAGGGTTAAATACAAGCAATTAATCTAATCTAAACCGTATTCCCGACAATGGCGCCGCTTTTTTATAACGCTCAAACCATACCTCGCCCAAGAAGTATGAAGAGGATGTTGCCAATAAAGAACCCAACTAGAGGTTGGGGTCGATCCCACAGAGAGAATACGAGAGGGATATAGAAGAACGCTAGTGCTTAAACTTTGTAGTAAATTATTTTCTAAAGAGGGGATTTTGTAAAAGTAATAAATAGTATGTTGAGAACGATTTTTTTGTATCAAAATTAATGCAACTAACTAGGGTAAGTGTTTCCGGTGACTTTATAACAACAAGGCGTTTTGTACTAGTGATCTATGTCGATTATAGCATGCAATAGTGGTATGTTAGGTTCACCTAAATGGTTGATCCCTATCTAGATGACTTTCACCATGCAACTTGGTCCGTCTACGTGTGTATTCTTGATTAACCCTTAACCTTAATATCGAGATTAGCTATCCCGGGATAAGTTCAAGCTATTAGATGAGGGTTGATAACCTCAAATCTCCGTTGTTAATCTCTTTTCCCATTCACTACCTCGTTGGTCTGATAAGTAAGAATAAAGGCAAGTCTAACATTTTGCAACCATTAAGAAATAATTAAAACAAAGGATAAAACAATACATGCATAAACTCTGTTCAACAATCACTAAGTATTTTACCTATGTGTGTTAGTTTGTCATGGTTCTCACAACCCTAGCTGTGGTGGTTTTAGCCTATCATGTTTATAAGTAAATTAATATCATTTATAGACAAAGATAAAATTAATACTTACAACATTGATAGGAAGAATCTCACTTGATTATTACAACAATAAATAAGAACAATTCCAACAATCGTCTCATAGTTCCAAACGTATGATGACAAACTTAACATCTAAAAACTTGAGACTTAAAACTCTAACCCCTACTTGAAGACTTTTGAACTTGAAACTTGATTCTAAAGCTTGGCTATTACATGAAAATAAAGGGGTATTTATAGTAGTATATTTATGCTTTGCTTGTTCCTTGATGGATTTGACTTGGGATTTAATGCTCTTTTCCCTGGTTAGTAGAAATCCAATTTTGCCCATTTTGGGGGCAGAATCAGCTCTAGTTGTTGTCGCATCCAGTGCCGCATTGCACGCCTTGTCGCACGGGGAGTGTGTTCTTTGCGCGCTTGCCAACACGCTAGAGATGTGTCGCGTCGCTGCCCACGAACAGGGGAGCTGGGTGCTCGCGCCCAGCCTTGTGCCACCTGCCTCCGCTGCGTGCCGTGCATGGCATAGCACCATGATCTGCCGCATGGCAGCGCGATGTTGCGTTGATGGCCTTGTGCCTCGCGCATGGAGAGTGCATCCATGTGTTGCTTTATTCCTTGATTATTTACTCCAATTTCTTCACATATTTTCAAAAAGCTTTAAATACCTTGAAACCATCATCTTAAGCCTTAAAAAACATCTAATCATCTGTGTTAGTCATTTTAACTAATATATAACATAAACATATGAAAATACACATGAATTTATTCTCAAAACATAGTAAAGTATGGCAAAAAATAGCTATATGAAGTGTATAAATACTGCTTTATCAACAGGAAGTTATAACCTCTGGTAGCAGCTGAAAGTTCATGAGAAGAATTACCCGACCCATGATCTTGAATTGGCTGCGGTGTACCACAAAGATATGGTTACATTACTTGTATGGGGTCCATGTGGATGTGTTATGGACCGTAAGATCCTACAATATATTTTTACCCAGAAGGATCTCAATCTTCGGCAAAGAGGTGGTTGGAGCTAGTCAAGAGTATGATATAAGTGTCCTTTACCATCCGGGTAAGGCCAAGGTAGTCATGAGACAAGCTTAGTAGACTCTATGGAGAGTGTGTCTCATGTGAATGAGGGAAAGGGCGGTGAAGGATGCGTCTTTCAAAGGTTGGAAGTTAGGTTGGTTGACTCGACCAATGGCGGTGTTATTGCTCCAGAATGGATCAGAATCATCCTTGGTGGCAGATATAAAAGCTAGACCGCATGAAGACCCCATTTATTAAGGTTAGGAAATGGTTAAAAGAATTAGAAGGTAAGGAATTCTCCAAAAGGGAAACTAGGTGTGCTTCAGTACAAGGGTCATTTAGCCATTCTAGATGTTGATGATTTGACGAGTCGGATGTTGCACAGGCTCTTGGTCAGTATTCTATCCATCCGGGTGGCCTCAAAGATGTGCCATTGACTTACGAAGTCTATTGGTGGAATGGCATGAAGAAGGACATTGCGAAATTTGTGTCTAAGTGTCCAAACTATTGTAAATAAGGTCAGACATCAAAGAACCAGGAGGTGTGCTTCCCGGGATATATGTATTCCTACTTGGAAGTGGGAAGAAATAAGTCCATCACAAGGTTTCCTTGCACTCGTCAACATAATATGACTCCATTTGAGTTGTGGTAGACGAGTTGACCAAAGGCCGCTTATTTTCTACGATCCAAAGCCACAGATTGGTGAGGATTATGCAAGACTATATATCTGATAGCCTTAGTTCGATTGCCTGGAGTGACCTTGTCCATTATATTAGATAGAGGTACCAATTTACCTTTCATTTTGGAGGTCATTTCAAAATGGACTTGGTACTCATGTTAAGCTCAATAAATCATTTCACCCTTAAATGCATGGTCAAGTGGGCGGACATTCAGACTCTCGATGACATGCTGAGAGCATGCGTGATTGACTTCAAAGGTAGTTGGGATGATCATTTTCCTCTTATCAGGTTTGCATACAATAACGGCTACCATTCCTAGGTATTGAGATGGCTCCGTTTGAGTCTCCTATCGTAGAGTCGTAGATCACCCATTAGTTGGTTCAAAGTTTGTGAAGCTACATTAATAGGTCCAGATTCATTCCATGAGTTGTGGAGAAGGTTTGCAGCTCATACGGGACGAATTTGAAAACCGCTCATACTTGCCAAAGTCCTATATCGTGTGAGAAGAGTGAACTTGAGTTCGAAGTGGATGATTGGGAGTTTTGAAGGTTTCTCCCCATGAAGAGGGTGATGCGGTTTGGGAAGAAGGAAACTGAAGCCCTTGTTATATTGGCCCTTACCGGATTGTAAAATGGGTTGGTAAGGTGGCTTATAAGTTGAAGTTTCCCTCAGAATTATCTTCTATGCATCTTGTATTTCATGTGTGTCGCTTTTGACGAAGTGTTTGGGTGATCCACGACTCTAGTTGTCCCAGGTGGATGTGTGGTGTGAATGACGGCCTTGTTTATGGAGGTTCCGATGGAAATACTGGACCGTCAGGTTCCGAAGGTTAAGACACAAGGAAATGGAATTCAGTCAAAAAGTTTTATAAAGGGAATCAACACGTTTAAAGGAGCTACATGGGAAGCCGAAGAAGACATGATGGCTAGATGCCCATTTATTCTCTACCGGCTTAGTTCTAGCTTGAGGTATTGGTTTTGCCCTAAACTCCTTTTAGTCTTAATGTTCAGTTCAGGTGTCCAAGTTTCTTCTATGTATATGGATGTATGTATGATTCATGAATTCAGCTCATCCATGTAGTTTGAATCGATATAGTCATTCCGTCAGTTTTCGGCTTAAATGATTAGCATTTGAGTGAAATTGTTGCATTTCTCTATTTCGTATGTTTTCTACATTCAGGACGAATGTTCCCAAGGGGGAGATATTGTAATACCCCGAAGGTGCCTAAGATTATACCCGAGATTTAAAATGGAAGTTGGCAGAATCTAGGAAAATTCCATAGAATGAATACCTAATTGATTGTTGGTCCAACAAAGGACCCCATGGGGTATTCGTGGGGGAGATCGGCACAGTAGCAGGTCGAGAGTATGGTCTAGGAATGACCCATTCCCAGGTGTAACGAGTCATTGTTTGTGAGTCGTGGTAGGGAAGCACCCCCTTGGGGTCAAGGATGAAGTGACGAGTCGTGGGACGACCTATTGTAGGGTACAACGGGTCGTGGTCATCGGTTTGTGGGAAGGAGTATCCAAAACCTCCCGAGTCGAGGTAACGAAGGAAACCCGCGACTCATTGGAAGGAAGAACGAGTCATGGTGTGACTCGTGGGAGATCTTGGTGCAGGCCGTCTGAGGGAAATAATGGGCGATATAACGAATCATTTATAGGGACGACTAATCCTATCGAGTCGTGGGATTGAACTTGAGGACTTGAAGTAAGGCGGTGGAGACGATGGATGGATACACGAGTCGTGGTATCCAAGAATGATCCGTTAGGACGGTGGGTGTCACTACCGGTGCGAGGAAATTTCAAAATTTCATTAAGGGGAATTTTCATCATTCCTAAGTCCTAGGGTCCTAAACTACGTCGTTTAAGAGGCTAAAATGTAGTTTTATGGGGTAAAACCTATCCTAGGCTCATTCATATCCATGCATGCAAAGTTAGGGAGTAGGGGGAGGTGATCAAGCTTGTTCTTCTTCAGAAGTATTCTTCAATTTTCCATTGGGTTTTCAAGAAGTGGTGAAAGTGGATCTTCCCCAGGTATGTAGGTTTTATGATTTGGTGAATCCTTTCACACCCATACCCAATCCTCTCTAAATCATGAATTTCCTATGTAATTTATATAGGGCTTTACCCAATGCATGAAATTTTGATTTTCTACATGGGCATGATCTAATTGAGCTATGATTATTGAATTATGAAATATGGGCAAGTTTTACATTGTTTTCAATTAAAATCATGTTCAAGCTTTTAAAACTTAAATGCCCATTTATGAAAAGTTCATGAAAGTTAAGATTTCTGATGAATATTCATGTATGATGAAGTGTTGATGATGAAAAGCATGTTCTCAAGTCACCCATGTTTATAATCATGTTTAAGTTGAATTAGTATTTTCAAGCATGATAAAGCTTTTGGAGCGAATTCCACATGTTCAAGAATGTTTTACAATTTATGATATGGATTTCATAGTTTATCGATTTGATGTTGGCGATTAATGGGAACTTTGATTCATGGATAATCATGTATGAAAAGGGGATCAATAATTTAAATGTTTATTTAGCCATGAATCTCATTAATATTTTTATGATTATGTATGATCCCCAGTAATGCATGTTTTTGGGGAGAAAGTGTGCCTCAAGTAGCCCGACATTTCAAAGGACTACGCCGGTGTCTCATAACTACATGCCACGTTGGTTTATGTTGATACATTACAATGTTAATGATCCCCTCTTTCATGATATCACATATAGCACGTCCCTTTCCTGGTATGCCGGGACGGCTGCCACTTGAGCGAATAGTTGGAGCATCATGTAGGCTCTACCATGATGGTGTCGATTATGATGAGTCCTCCCCATTGTTCCCGCATGATTTATCATTTAAGTTTTTGTTATTTTTACTCAAGTGATGATTTAATAAATATTCTTTTATGACTATGCTTATGAACATAAGACGAATGATTTGGAAACCTAGCGTTATGTTGCGTTATAATTATGAGTACGAACATGTTGTTCCCTCTTATGAGCTTTTATGTATTTTTAAATGTATGTTTTACTTACCTTGCGAGATCGGTATATTCTACATACTGACCGCATAGTCTATGTTGGCACTTCGTTTTATGATACAGGCTTCGATCTTCAGACCCAACACCGTCATTTGTTTGTCTAAGAGATTTTCATCTAGCTCTTGAGTGAGTCCTCATCTCCCGAGGACCGGTTGATATTAGTTATCTTTTCATGTTCGATTTTCTATACTTGTTGGGTTAGTTGGGGGTGTTGTCCCATCAACCCATGAATATGTTAGAGGCTTTAGACTATGTGTATAATTCAACTGTTATGTATGTAGTACGTTCCGCTTTCCAAGTCATGTTATGTTTATACTTCCGCCCGTAATCGTTATGCTAAGTATTCCACTTTATTTGTATTGAATTAGATGTATGTTCATGCCATGGGTCGACTTCGAGTCTCTCAGGGCTCCTTGTCCCTTAAGATCGGGACTATATTTAGGTCGTGATATTTAGCATAAATTAAGGATTATGAACTCAAAACAAAAAATATGGCTAAACCATGGAAAAAAGTAAAAATATGCCCAACATCACCACCCCACACTTAAACCATTGTTCTTCCTTGAAAAATCCTTAAAACATACATAAACTCAAGTTTCACCATCACACTTGACACCCCTATCAACTCATACTCAACTAACTAGCATAGATCACTCATAGTGTGGTTTATCGGCATCATATAAGTTCTCACAAAGCACATAGAAATATTTCACATTCAAGAACACACAACCTCTATTAATGACTCATATTTTCAACACAAAGGGCCAATATTATTAAGTGTGACACATGCAACAAGTAGTACACCAAAATGACCTCTTATTGCCCCACACTTTAGTGATGTTCCTCTCTCAAATTCATCAATGTAAAGACGTGGAAGGAACACAATTAGTAAGGCACACTCACACTCACAACTGATGTAATGCTTATATGGACTCATACCATAGTCTTGTCCTTTTGTATGTGAACAACCTAATTGCTTCAAGATATTATGATCACAAGGACTTTTCTTGATTGTACTTTTGGCTAAGGGGCGGTTAGTATTGATATTTCATTTTATAGTCACTACCACCCTAAGCACTTTTAGGACATATTTCACTTTTCTTGTCCACCATCTTTTTCTTTGTTGGTTCACCCGTCATCTACTCACCCTTGTCTTTTCTTTCATACCCAATTTTTCATTGCTTATTTATAGTTTTCTACTCACTTAGAATCACTAGAAATTTTGCAATTTAAAGCTCTCTTTTTCAATTCCTAGTAGTAAGGTAAACAACACAATTTTTTTATGGGAACCCCTTCTTCTCACTTTTTCTTTTCTTACCACAAAATTTTTTCCTTTCCCTTGAAATATACCTTGGTGGACCTTTACTTTCAAGTCTCAAAGTTCCTAAAACTGCTTTGGATCAATAAGTCTGAGGTCTCATAAAAGAGTTAAGCTACTATTGAGGCTAAGAAAGAATAAGGCTTTTAGGCTTAAAGGGGGTAACTAGGAAACATTTACAAGAAGGTAAAAAAATGTGGGAAAACATGGATTTTCAAAAATGCCTTAATCATCTCTCAAATCCCCTACCAAGTAGTTATCCTACATACAATAGGAGCCAAGTTATAGATGATACAATATATACATACAACAATTCAAGTTCACTTCTCATGGCAACAAGAATCTAATCAATTTCTACAGCTACACATTCACACGTTCGAGATTGAATGACAAGTTTATTCATTATCACGCCACAGGATATGTTGAGTAAAATTAAAGAGATATGTATGTCTCTTATGGATCCTCACTCTTGAAATCAAGATGACGACTCACCTACTCAGCTTAGTAGCTAAGCAGAATATCAACAAGCATAGAAGTGGATGACCTATGACTGAGTCTAAAAATATGACGAAACTTCCCTTAAGGCAGGTCGCGATCTATCTATCATAAAGAAACGTCATTACTCTACGACTACAATGACTCAAACAAGACAACAAGAATTTACTCAACATAAATCAACAAACAGGACATAGTCAAAATGATCAAGTCATGATATCCCAGGCATCAGAGTCAACATCACCATAGTAGCTATTACAACCATGATCTACAAATCATCAGTACACTGGCATGAGAAATTACATAATAATTCTACGACCTACTATAAATATAACAATCAAAAGAAAATAATAATCTACCTTTCCTCCACCCCACACTCAAAAAGGTCCATTGTCCTCAATGCACATACAATTACATCATAAGGGAGAAAGGAACTTCCTAGGTTGCTAAGCATCATCCTCGGGATTGTACTCATCATCCTCAGCATCATCTTCGCCATCAAGCTGCATGGTGCCTGTAGAAACATCCTCCTCATCCATATCAAGTCATCAACACCATCGATGGCAGGACCTGAGCCTCATCATCATCAAGGCTCCTCAAAAGCGGGGCCCACTGAAAGCACATCAACATAGCACTCTCAGTTAGTCGGTACCGAAGCCTCTTAAACTTTTCATCTCCTCTGCATTGGCGGGTCCAACCTCCTAGCTTCAGCTATAATTCGCATCCCAAATATGATCCTATCAACTCTCATCTGGGCTTACCGATCGGCTATAGTACGAATAGGGCTGTGGAAGGGAAAGTCTCCTTCACCTTTGTGAAACGTCTATCGTCTTTCCAGCTAGGTGTCCTACCAAAGGTAGATTAAGGTCTACATCCTCCTCCTAAATACCTGCCTCCCTCAAGAACATTGTCAAGAGGCTACCGTAACAATATTTCCATCTACAATTGTCTCATGATTTTCTCATATTTTCATGAATCACAACACCAAGATTGATCGGTATTCCCTTCATCAACATGTACACCAAGACAATCCGCTCTCAAATCACCTATACCATATGTGTCTAGGAAAGACAACACACATCAACTTCACCCACACCTTTGCCTCCTTATTCAAATAAGCAAATGCCAATGTGGAATGAGTGCCATTATGATCTCTCGCCCAACGGGGGAATGGGTGCTCACTACATAAAGTGCGATCGATGTCTCTATATGGAGGGTTCTGCTCCAGCAAGATGAAATACTCCAAAGGGTCTACTGCAGGTGTCTCTATAAATTCATTAAACCTTTTAGCTGTTAATCACACCACCTGACCTCTGATCTTCACCTTAGTGCTTTCTCCCAATGAAGTGTCCCAATTTGCATAGAACTCCCTCACCCAAAGTGAGGTTGCATCTTCCCGGCTCATTGAAGATATAAATAGCTTCCAACTCGTATCTTGTCCCGAATGGATGGGAACTCAGGTGCCAAGAGGCCGTCATCTATCCAATTCTCAAGTGCATACTTGTCTTCTTTTTGAGTGTTGAACCAAATGGCCCTTAAGACTAAGCACTTTGCTCCAAATCTCCTCACAGGGATGGCTTTGAAAGACGAAGAACTTGCCCCCATTTGGCCTTTCCTAGCCCTCTTGACACTTGGATCCTCAAAAACCACCTCCTTTCCTTTTGATGTCATGATACCTAATAAGAAAAAATTAAGAACTTCACAAAAATTAGCTTATGAACAAAATGGCTAATAGTGGGAGTCTTGGAAGGTGCAAAATGTACCCCACACTTAATTTGCTAGAGTGCTTTGGCCCGAATTTTCAAATGGGTACTCAAGACTTCCCCATCATCATTCAATCTAAACAATTAAATTCAATTCACTAACTCCATACTACACCAGTTCCTTGAATTTTTGTTTCTTTCTTCTCCACTCTCCTCTAACTTCAACATTTTTCAAGAATGCCTCAATTGATCATCCTTCTCATTTCTTCTCAATTCATAATTCTAGTTAGTCATGTATAGAAGTAACAATATTCAATTCATTCAATACTCTAAAGGGTCTATAGTGTCTCTAGGGAAGGAATTTAAACCTTTTAGCTATGAATCGCACCACAACCTCGATCTTCACCTGAGTACTCTCTCCGAATAAAGTATCCAAATTTGCATAAAACTCCCTCACCAAAGTGAGGTTGCATCTCTCCAGCTCATTGAAGATATAAACAACTTCAAACTCACGTATCTTGTCCCAAATGGACGGGAACTCAAGTTCAAGAGGCCGTCATCATCAATTCTCAGGGGCATACTTTGCTTCTTTTTGAGTGTTGTAGACAAGTAAGCCCATAAGACTTCAGTTTGCTTTTTGCTCCAAATCTCCTCACAGGGATGGCTTTGAAAGACGAAGAACTTTCCCCTATTTTGCCTTTCTATCCACTCTTGACACTTGGATCATCAAACACCTCCTTGATACCATGATACCTAATAAGAAAAAATCAGAACTTCACAAAAGAATTAGCTTATGAACAAAATGGCTAGCTAATTAAGTGTTGAAGGTGCAAACTCCACACCACACTTAATTTCTAGCGTGTTTGTGAGCATTTGTCAAATGGAGTACTCAAGACTTCCCCATCATCATCCAATCTCCAGAGTTCAATTTGATTCACTAGCTCCATACTACACTATGTTCATGAATTTTCTTTTATTTCTTTCCACTCTCCTCCCTAACTTCAACATTTTTCAAAAATGCCTCCAATTAAGTCATCCCTCTCATTTCCTCCTCCAATTCATAATTCTAGTTTTCATGATATAAGTAAGAATATTCAATTCAATCAACAAGTAATAAGCAATTTACTACGACCCAACATGAACTAATCAAGAATCTCACCAACTCAAGCATTTATCACATCCAAGAATTTAAATCTCATGTATTCTCTCTCTATATAATTAATGCATCTATCAACAAATATTCGTGAATTCAATTCACCAACCCCCATCACCCCAAAGTTCAAATAACCATATTCAACCAAGAATCAAGCTACCCAACAAGGAATATCATACACTCATGGAAGAATTTAAGACATTAAGCTTATAAAACCCAAAACATGAAATTCATGTTTTCACCAAAAATGGTGATTTTGGATTCTAAATATTGGGAAAAGGGGTGTAGGGCATGATTTCGTCATTAATCAAACAAGAGAGAAGAAGTATAGTTATTTGAATTAAAGATGAGATCTTCACCAACTTGTTGGAGAGACAACATTGAGTAATGACGACCAGAGGCCCGGATGGTAGCCCAGGGAAAGAGCCCTAAAAGAACCCAAGTCAACCCATGGCATAAGCATACGTCTAACTCAATCAGAAATTGAATAACCAAAAATACAATCTATCCGACCCGAGTACCCGGATCATAAACACGGGATAGGAGCCTCGAGAGACTCAAGTGACCAATGGCGGGCATACATCTAAACCATTCACACGAGAAGAAAGACTTGCTGTAATAACATGAAATAGGTGGAAATCTTGACATGGAATAGAAAAGACAATGATACATGATTCATACATCATCATAAACTACTACATATAGTTTTGAAGAGCACTCTAATCATAATAGATGGGTTGAAGGGACAAGACCCCCAACTAACCTGACATATTGAATCTTAAAGAAATATAAAATCTGAACATAAGGCCCTCAAAACATTGGGCTCTGCAAGAGAACTGAGAGTAAGATGTCGGGAGCAAGCAGGGCGAGGCGAACACGGCGGTCTTGTATCATAAAACAATACGGCATAGAAAGTATGCGTTCGGTACATGGAATAGCCCCACTGGTAATGCAGAGCTAGTAAGCGTACATTTAAAGCACGTATGAAACTCATAAATGGTCATAAGAGTAGGACAATATGCTCATATCATAAATCATTACAACATATTATTCGGCTCAAGGGTTTCAAAATATTTGTAACATAAACATAGTCATAATCATAATAGAAGAACTTAGAAACACCGCGCTTGAGCCGACATACATAATCATAACATCTTTGTAAATACGGAGGAACGTTAGGAGACTTCTCTTAATAGACATACCCCATATGAACACACATGAAGCCAACATGTAGCCTAGTTGGGAGGGTGTTTGTACCTTGCCAAGGGTAAGGAACCATGAAGGGCGTGATAACATGAAAAGGGCCAGTGAGCCAGGGGATAAACATGGAAAGGGTTCCAACATACCTACAGTGGCACGTAGTTCATGAGGTGGGGGTTGGCGTGGAAGCCCCGAACCTACTCGGTGATCGATATTACTTTTAGCAAAAACATATACTCAATTGCTCATAATAATACATACATGAGTTCATCTTTCTAGTTTAAATCATGATATTTGTGTAGCTTTTATGCTTGTACATATAAGAGCTATCCATGACTTGAGGCCTGTGGGTCGGTATAAACATGATTCATGATTGATAAAAATTCATACATACTTTTTAGATCATGGATTTTAGCTTGAAAATTCATAAATTCATAATAGATAACATAATAAATTCATAATTCATGTTGTACTTATAAAAACACCAATGGATGAATGGATCATAATCGGTTAATTGTTTGAGAAAATTCAAAATAGAAATAATATTATAATCAAATTAAATATCTAAAGATGATCAAAATCAGTAAATTATGATATTAAGATTTCAAAACCACAAGACCCATAATTAAATCATTAAAGTGCATACAAATCAAATACAAAACCCCATGAGTTTTTAAATAAAATTTCGGATAATTAATAGAGAAGGAGCATGGGTGTGGAAGAATACACCCGTAGAAGACTCATGCCCAGGATTATCAACTCTAATTATCAACTCCTAACCCTCCTTAAAAGCCCAAGGATGAAATTGAAGGAATTGAGGTGAAAATCTTGAAATCTCCCCTTAGATCACTTGTCAAAACCTTGCATGCATGAATGAGACTTAGAATGAATTAATCCCCTTTAAAAGATCTTATTCAGACCTTAAGACGATGTAGTTTAGGCCTTAGGAACTTAGGAATTACGAAAACACACTTATTAAAATGCAGGAAATTTCTGGTCGCCAGTCCCCACGAGCGACCTCACGGGTTGTTGCCACAGGGCACGATTCATGGACATGGTCCGTTAAGTCCACTGTCCAAAACATACAAGGGACCCCACGGGTGACTTCACTAGTGGTGAGGTCAGACCACGACTCATGGTCACCTTCTGTGGCCTACACTGCCATTCCCAACTTGCCTAACCTCAAAGGTAGACCACAGGTGACCTCACGATTCATGAGGTTTAACCACGACTCGTAGTCAGGCCTGTGGCCTCCTCACTTAGGCCTTGCCAAACCATGCTGACCACGAGTCACCTCACGACTCGTGGTCACTCCTCACGACCCACCTCACAGGTTGTTCTATGACCTGGTGCAAATTTTCATTTTTTCTCCATTTTTTACTTCCAGGTTTGATCCTTGGGTCCCCGGGGTATAAAAATATCTCCCTTTTGGGAACATTCATACTCGAATGTTAGAAACATGCAGAAAACTCATAAACAAGCTATCACCATATACAATTACCGGTCATTTAAGCCGAAAACCGTCGTAATGACTACCTCCAAAAAGAACTACATAGTTGAACTTAATTCAAACATCACATACATATACCATATCATAAAACAAACTTTTACACATGAACTGAACATGAAAAGTTGATTAGAGGTTTAGGGAAAAACTGATACCTCAAACTGAAACTAAGCCGGTAGGGAACAAATAAGGGTATTTAACTATCATATTTGCTTTGGCTTCCCACGTAGCTCCCTCAACATGCTGATTTCTGCATAACACCTTTACTTAAGCTACTTCTTTTTTCCTTAACCTCCGAACCTGATGTGGGTCCTTGTCTACCTTTGACCCTGTGAACTCCAGAGGGCTCATCCTCAAAAAATCCCTCACCCTAGTAGCTGCCGCATTCCCATTTTGCGGATAATGGGCCACAATCTGATTCTAGACCTGATCTATCATGGCCTGTGCCAACATCTGAATTGCCACCCTAAACTCAGCGTGGGTGGCTGGCTCTGGTACGTGCTCCTCATGACCTGGTGGAGCTGGCTGATGCTCTCCATCATGGGCACCCTCATGTTCATTACAATTACTGTTGACACCTAGCAATTACTAAGCGTGGAGGCATGATTTTGCAAATGCGAATAACACGAATTAGAGGAGTAAAAGACGCTCATCGCATGACATAGATCATGAACGAAGGGAACATTTCCTAATTGTCTAGTATCCTCTTCGTCATGAGTGTGGCTTTCAAACACATGAAAAGGACTCTACTTGATGCGGCTTTCAGACTCCCTAAGACACTTCAAACCTATGGCTCTGATACCAAGTTTGTCATGACCCAAGAGTACACCCGGATCGTAAACACGGTACAAGAAGCCCCGAGAGACTCCAAGATGACCCATGGATGGAGCATACATATAAACCATTCATATGAAGTGGAAGACATAACACAATAACATGAAATAGGTGGAAATGATGTCATGGAATAGAAAAGAAAAAGATACATGATTCATACATCAATGTTGACTACTACATACCGTCTGAAAAGCCCCTAATCATAATAGATGTGTTGAAGGGACAAGACCCCAACTAACCCTAACATACTGAATCTTAAAGTAACATAATTTTGAACATAAGTCTCTTGAAACCGGAGGACTCACCAAAGAGAACTGAGAGTAAGATGAGGGGAGCAAGCTAGGGGCGAGGATGAACCTGAGAACTAGGTCTTGTACATAAAGCGATACAGCATAGAAAGTATGTGGTCGGTACATGAAATGTACTGAGTATGCAAGGTAAGTAGAGTGGACATTTAAAGCACGTATAAAACTCATAAATGGTCATAAGAGTAGGACAGCATGATCGTATCATAAATCATTGTAACATATTATATGGATAAAGGGTTTCAAAATATTCGTAACATAAACATAGTAATAATAATAATAGAAGAACTTCGATTAACATAACTTGATCCAACATATATAATCATAACATGCGTAATCCATGCGGAATAGTGGGAGATTCTCTTAACCGACATACACCATATGAGCACACATGAAGACCGACATGTAGCCCTAGTCGGGAGGGTGTTCGTACCTTTCCAACGGTAGGAACCATGAAGGGTGTAATCACACATGAAAAAGGGCCAATTGGGCCAGTGACAAACATGAAAAGGGTCCCAACATACCTACGGTGGCACTCCGTTCATGAGATTTGAGGATTAACCTGAGCCCCGAACCTACTCGGTGTTTGATACTACTCCCAAAACATATAATACATACATAAGTTTATGGGCTAGTTAAATCATGATAATTGTAAACGTGCTTGTACATATAAGAACTACCAATGTCTTGAGGCCCGTGGCTCGGCCATAAACATGATTCATGATTGATAAAAATTCATACATACTTGTAGATCATGCATATATCTTGAAATTCATAAGCTCATAAAGATAACATAATAAATTCATAAATAAATTCAAAATTCATGTTGGACTTATAAAAAACACGCACAATGGATCAATGGATCATAAATCGAGTTCATCATAGGGCATGAATAATCAAGCTTAATTATTTAGAAATTCAAAATCAACAATATTATAATCAATTTAAATCTCTAAAGATGACTCTAAAGATGATCAAAATCAGTATATTATGATATGATTTCAAAATCACAAGACCCATAATAAAATCATTAAAGTTTAGATAAATCAAATACAAAACCCCATGAGTTTTTAAATAAAATTTCGGATAATTAATAGAGAAGGAGCATGGGTGTGGAAGAATCCACCCATTGAAGACCCTACATACCTGGGATTATCAACTCCTAACCCTCCTTAAAAGTCCAAGGATGAAATTGAAGGAATTGAGGTAAAAATCTTGAAATCTCCCCTTAGATCAGTTGTCAAAACCTTGCATGCATGAATGAGACTTAGAATGAATTAATCCCCTTTAAAATACCCATTCAGACCTTAAGATGATGCAATTGAGGCCTTAGGAACTTAGGAATTACATACAGCCTGAATAGCCTCTAAACAAGATGAGTTGATGGGACAAGACCCCAACTAACTCAACAAGATGAAACTGAACTACATAAAGAAAAGCTGAATAGTCTAGTCCTCGAAAGATGAGGACTCAACTACAAGGTAGCGCTAACTCTGACAAGCTCACTAAGAGCGGGGTTGATGTTGAGAGCTGGGTCATGTATCATGAAATGATACAGCACTGAAAGTATACGGTCAATACATGGAATATGTCGAGTATGCTAGATAAGTAAAACCGCTAAAGTATGTAAAGATCATTTAAAGACAATGAACTAATTAAAACATAAACATCAGTAAATTGAGAGTGGGGCTTGCATGCATTCTTGTTGAAATCATGATCTCTTCATAACACGAGACAACATAACTTCATAACATCATAATTGAATAGATTGAATCAAAGATGAATTCTGACACTTATAAGTAAAAGCTGAACATTGAGTCAAACTTGCATTAGAACATGCATTTACATAAATATCATCAGTAATGAATATGAATATCTGAAATCATGAGCAACAATGGGAGACTCGTCTTTTAACCGACATACCATGATAGAGCTTATGTGGTCCTGACTATTACTCTCAAGAGGGCAGAGCCATCCAATACATTGTCAGGGCTAAGAATGCTACCATGACATCAATATCAAGCTGAAGGCCCATTCGGGCAAGGGAACCTCACAAGGGAGGTCCCAAATCATATAATAGTATAACCCTACTTTGGCGTGTAGTTCTGAGGCATAGGGTGATCGACCCAAAGCCTACTCGGTGGTAGACCATACTCCCAAAAACATGTATATGCTCTAAATCATTTATAACGAAGTTGAACATCGTCTATTGACAAAGCTCAATGATAAAATACATCTCAAATGTGAAATCATGCATATGAGAAATTTTTAGTTCAAAACATACCACAAGCTGAAAACAGAGTGGGAGCATTTGCTCCAAAACCATGTGGTAAGCTATGCATAGGAAGACTTAACTCAAACATACCAAAAGCTACGAACATAGAATTGGGAGTGTTGCTCCAAAACAATGTGGTAAGCTCAATTCGGGAAAATCATCATTTATACTCAACCTGTGGGCCTTGCCCAAAGCTTTATCATACTTAAAAATACTCAATTCTCATTGGAAACATAATTATAAACATGGGTAGCTTTAAATCATACTTTTAATCATAATATCTCATCATTATCACATATACATCACAAATCTCACTTTTCATGAACATCTCATCAGTGGGCTTTAAAATTCATAAAACTAGAAACATGATTTTTAACGGAAATCATTATAAAAATTGCCCATGCTTTATAATTTGATAATAGAATAATAATGAACTCCTACCCATGTATAGAAATAGATAATACATGCATTTGGGTGAGAACCGCATAGATACATCATAAAATTTAATACTTTGAAGAGGAAGATTGGGCATCGGTGTGGAAGAAACCATCCATTCATGACCCTACATACCTGATGGAGGCTAAATCTCACTCTCCCTTGAATGCCCAAAATAAAATTGAACGACAAAATGTTGAGTCACCATTCTATAACCTTTCTATCACTCTTCTATTCTTTTGCATGGATGAATGAAGACTTTAGGATAGTTTTCCCCTCTTAAACCCACCTTTCATAGCCTAAAATGACGTAGTTTAGGACCCTAGAGCATAGGAATTATGAAAAGACCCTTACATAAATAACAGGGTTTTGCTAATTGCCAGTCCCCACGAGGGGCTAGACGACTCGTCCCCAGATTCCCCGACTCGTGGCCTCAAACCGTCAGGTACACTACCAAAATCAATCACGGGACCCACGAGGGACCCCCACGAATAGTGGTGGCTGACCATGACTCGAGGTCACCACCCGTGATCCCCACTGTCCAAAAATTCCTTGCCAACTTCCCATCCAGGCCACGGGTGACTCCACGAGCCGTGTGGCCCGACCAAGACACGTGGTCATGCCCGTGGTGTCTCCCCAAATCATCCCACTTCCCTACTTGACCACAAGTCACTTCATGACTCGTGACCCCTCCTCATGGGTCACCTAACGACCCGTGTTGTGATCTGGTGCCGAATTTCAGTTTTTCCCCGTTTAAACTCCCGGGTCTGATCTTTGGGCTTCCGGGGTATAATAATATCTCCCGTTTGGGAAAATTCATCCTCAAATGTGTGAAAAACACATAGAAAAGCAGATATATGCAATTATCATAATCCAATACAGATCATTTAAATCGAAAACTGACAGAATGACTACCTCCGATTCAAAATGCACAGCTGAACCGACTTCACGAATCATACATACATCCACATACATAAAAGAAACTTGCGTGCATGAACTGAACATGAAACTAAATGAAGCTTCAGGTCAAAACTAATACCTCAAGCTGTCACTGAGTCAGTAGAGAATAAATGTGGGTATCTAGCCATCATATCCGCTTCGGCCTCCCACGTAGCTTCTTCAACATGCTGATTCCTCCATAACACTTTAACTGAAGCTACTTCTTTGTTCCTTAGCCTTCAAACGTGTCGATCCAGTATTTCCACTGAAACCTCCTCATAGCTTAGGTTGTCTTTTACACCAACACTGTCCAATGGGACAACTAAAGCTAGATCACCCAAACACTTCTTCAATTGTGATACGTGAAACACAAGATGCACAGAAGATAACTCCGAGGGAAACTCCAGCTCATATGCCACCTTACCAACCCGCTTAACATCCAATAGTTGAGTTTTCCTTTCTGTCCAAACTGCATCACTCCCTTCATGGGACATACCTTTAGAAACGCCCAGTCATCGACTTCAAATTCTAATTCTCTTCTTGTCACCTTCGCATAGGACTTTTGATGACTCTGGGCAGTTTTCAACCTATCTCTTATCAACTGAACCTTCTCCATTGCCTCATGAACTGAGTCAGACCCTATCATTGCTGCCTCAGCAACCTCAAACCATCCGATGGACATGCATCAAATGGAGCTATCTGAATACTAGAGTGATAGGTGTTACTTTAGGCAAACTCGATCAGGGGCAAGTTATCATCCCAACCACCCTTGAAGTCAATCACGTATGCCCTCAACATGTCTTCGGGGGTCCAAATTGTCCGTTTCTCTTGACCATCCGTTTGCGAATGAAATGTTGTGCTGAATTTAACCTGAGTCCCAAGCCCTCTTTGAAAAGACCACCAAAACTAAGAGGTAAATTAGTACCTTGGTCTAAAAATATTGACAAGGGCACTCCATGCAATCGAACCAACTCCCGGTATATAGCTTAGTGTAATCCTCCGCTGAGTCAGTAGTTTTGACCGGTAGAAAATATGCAGCCTTGGTCAACCTGTCGACCACAACCCAAATAGAATCATAGTGTCGACGGGTACGAGGCAGACCTACTATAAAATACATATTAATCTCTTCCCATTTCCAAGNTCCAAGTGGGAATGCTGATATCCTGAAGCACGCCTCTCAGTCACTGATGCTCAACTTTTACTTGCTGAAACATCGGACACTTGGCTACGAATTTTGCAATTTCCTATTTCATGCCATCCCTCCAATAGATTTCTCGTAAATCAATATACATCTTTGTGGCACCCGGATGGATGGAATATCTGGATCCATGGGCCTCATGAAATATTCAGCTCCTCAAATCATAAACATCTGGACACATAGGCGACTCTGGTACCGAAGAACATTATCTCCCCCTTGGGAGAAGACCTCCACCTTTTGACTTTGAACAGCTTCCTTCAACTTTACCAAAATCATCTTCTCGTCTTATCTATCCTTCAAATCAGTCACCAAGGATGATTCAGATCCACTTTGAACAACAACACCGCCATCGGTAGAGTCAAACAACCTAACTCCTAAGCTTGCGAGATGATGCACATCTTTCACTAGCTCTTTCTTTCCTTCATCCACATAGGATACACTTTCTATCGAGAGTCTACTAAGTGCATCCAGCACAACATTAGCCTTAACCAGCTGGTAAAGAACACTAATATCGTAATTTTTTAGTAGCTCTAACCACCTTCTTTGCCATATATTTAGATCTTTCTGTGTGAAAACATACTATAAGCTCTTGTGGTTCGTAAACACATCCACTTGGACCCCATACAAGTAATGTCGCCATATCTTCAATGCAAATACCATATCTTCCAACTCTAGATCATGGGTCGGGTAATTCTTCTCATTGATCTTCAACTATCTATAGGCATATGCTATCACCTTCCCTCACTGCATCAATACACAACCGAGTCCGTTGAAGCATCACAATACACCATGAAACCATCCATACCCTCGGGTAGGGTCAATATGGGTGTGGTAGTGAATTGAGTCTTCAACTCTTGGAAGCTCTTCTCAAAAGCCTCTGACCATTGGAACTTTACCTTCTGTTGAGTCAACTTGGTGAACGGTGTTGCAATCGATGAAAAGCCTTCAACAAATCTCCGGTAATAACTAGCTAGGCCCAAGAAACTCCAAATATTCGAAGGATTCACCGGTCTAGGCCAAACCTTCACCACCTCGATTTTCTGAGAATCTACCTTTATGCCCTCGCTTGACACCACATGGCCCAAAAATGCTACGGAGTTCACCAAAAACACGCACTTGCTGAACTTGGCATACAATTGGCGATCCTTGATAGTCTGAAGTACTACTCTCAAATGAGAGGCATGCTCCTCCTCGCTCTGAAAGTATATAAAGTTGTCATCAATGAACACGATCACGAACATGTCCAGATATTGCTTGAAAACCTTGTTCATCAAGTCCATGAAAGTTGCAGGAGAATTAGTTAGCCCAAAAGACATGACTACAAAGTCATAATGACCATACCGCATCCTAAAGGTTGTCTTCAGGATATCACTCTCCTGAACTCTAAGCTGATGGTACCCTGACTTGAGATATATCATTTAGAAGCACTTAGCACCATGAAACTGGTCAAACAAATCATCGATCTTGGGTAAAGGATACCTATTCTTGACGGTGAGTTTGTTCAATTGTCGATAATCAATACACATGCGAGGAGAACCATCCTTCTTTCGGACAAAGAGAACTGGTGCACCCCATGGAGACTTGCTCGGTCTATTGAAACCCTTATATAACAATTCTTTCAACTGCTCTTTCAACTCCTTTAGCTTGGCTGGAGCCATCCTATAGGGAGGAATAGATATAGGTTGCATGTCGGGTAGAAGGTCAATACTAAAATCAATCTCCTGCTCTGGAGGAACACCTGGCAAATCATCAGGAAAGACCTTTGGATACTCACCTACTACTAGAACTAACTGGATAGTTGGGGTCCGTAATCAACATCCTTAACCATAACTAGATGATACATACAACCCTTAGAAATCATCTTCCTGGCCTTAAAGTAGGAAATGAAACGACCTAGGGGCACATTTGAACTACCATTCCATTCTAAGACTGGTCACCTGGAAATCTGAACTATAATGCCTGGGTTCTACAATTAACTGAAGCATATCATACAAATATCCAATTCATGCCGAGAATTACATCAAAATCATTCATGGTTAACTTTATCAAATTTGCTGAGGTGACCTTATGAATAACTGAGATTGGGTAACCTCTATACACTCGTCTAGATATGACTGAGTCACCTACTGGAGTACAAACTGAGAAGGATTTGGACAAGACTTCGGGACTTACTCCAAAGCTATTGGCCACATAAGATGTCACAAAAGACAAGGTAGCCCCCGGATCTAGCAAAGCATAAACATCAATATGGAAAACTTGTAACATACCAGTGACCACATCGGGGGAGACCTCCTTCTCCTGACGAGATACTAAAGCATAGAATCTGTTCTGGCGCTGACTGCCAGCTGTGCTAGTAGATGCCCCTTGATGTGTTGTGCGGGAGGGAGGGGCTGCTGAACTAGAAGCTGGGCCTCGGGCCCCATCCTGATCCTATCTCACTTCTGGACAATCTCTAAGAATGTGTCCGAGCTGCCCACACCCGAAACAAGCACCTGAACCTACCATGCACTGGCTTGAGTGCCCTCAACCACATCTACAACATGCTGGGATGCTAGAATCTGTGGGTCTACTGCTCTTACCCCTCGAGCCTGATGCTCGCCCTCTCCCATCATGTCTAGGCCAGGATGGCATACTCAATGTTGAAGATGATGGGGTTGATTATTTCTGTTGAATCTGTTGTCGGTGCCCACCACCGGACCTCTGCTGAGAGAATCGTTGGTCCTCGGTCCTAGCCCTATTGGCCTCCCTCTCTCTCGAATGTGCCGCCTCCATCTGCTGAGCATACAAAACTATCTGTGGGAAATCCATATCCTTATAGAGCATAGAGGTCCTACAATCCTTGTCCAAGTAGCCCACTATTACATGGATGAATCTACTCACTCTCATCCTCTGATCGGCTACCAACTCTGGGGAATATTTAAATAGGTGAGTGAACTCAAGGGCATACTCTTGTACAGTTATTCTCCCTTGCTTCAAGTTAACGAACTCAGCTGCCTTCAACTCCCTCATCTCTCGAGGGAAGTACCGATCTAGAAATGCAACATGGAACTCTTCCCAAGTAACCGGACCCGCTTCTGCGACCCTGCTATTATTCCATTGGCGAAACCAGATATGCACAACCCCTTTTAATTGGTAAGAGACCAACTCGGCGCACCCAAACCCATTCACACCCATGACTTGGGTGATGTTGACAATCTCATCTACGAACTCATGTGGGTCCTCATCTACCTTGGACCTAAGGAACTCCGGCGGATTCATCCTCAAGAAGTCTCTGACTCGAGCTGCCGCATTTCCATTTTGCGGAACATGCGCAATGGCCTGCTGATTGACCTGAGTGGTCAAAGCCTACGCAAGCATCTGAATAGCGGCCCGAAACTCAGCATGGGCTACTGACTCCGTGCCTGGGGCTCCTGAACTGGTGTGGCTTGCTGATGCCCATGAACATTGCCATGCTCGTTGCCTTCACCATCTCCATTCCTCCTTCCATTCACTTTTCGAGGAGCCATGATTCTTCTATAGAGAATAGCACAAATTAGAAGGATAGAAAGACTTTTTATTACACGACATAGATCATGAAAGAAGGGAACATTTCCTAAACACCTTGTAGCCGCTTCGTCATAAGTGTGGTGCACTTCACACCCATAAAAAAGACTCTACTTAACGTGGCTTTCAGACACCCTAGGACTCTTCAAAACCTAATACTATGATACCAAGTTTGTCATGACCTGAACGGAGGCCCAGACTGTAACACGGGACAACAAGCCTTGAAAGACCCCAAGTAACCCCATGGAATAAGCATACGTCTAACTCAATAAAGAAACTAAATAATAAACAATACAATAATAACGGAACTCTAACTTGAATGTAACATCAGAATATGAAATCCAAAGCTAAATATGTACATATGTCAGAATAGCCTCTAAAAAAGAAGAGTTGATGGGACAAGACCCCAACTAACTCAAGAAGATAAAACTGAACTACATAAAGAAAAGCTGAATAATCTAGTCCTTGAAAGATGAGGAACACCAACAAGGTTGCGCTAACTCGAAAAGGCTGAATAAGAGAAGGGTTGAAGCTAAGACTCGGGTCCTGTATCATGAAACTATACAACATAGAAAGTATTTGGTCAATATGTGGAATGTACCGAGTATGCAAGGTAAGTAAAATCGCTAAAGTAAGTAAAAATAATTTAAAGACAATGATTTAATTAAAACATAAACATTAGTACACGGAGAGTAGGGCTTGCATTCATTCTTCCTGAAATCATGATCTTTTCATAACACGACATAACATAACTTCATAACATCATAACTGAATCGATTGACTCAAAGATGAATTTTGACACTTATAAGTAAAAGTTGAACAACATTATGTCAAACATGCTTTAGAGCATGCATTTATATATATCTCATAAGTAATGAACATGCATACCTGAAATCATGAGGAATAATGGGAGACTCGTCTTTTACCCAACATACCATGATAGAGCTTACATGGTCCTGACTATTACATTCAAGTGGGAAGAGCCGTCCAAAACCTTGCCAGGGATAAGGATGCTACCATGATATCGATATCAAGCTGAAGGCCCATTCGGGCAAGGGAAGCTCACAGGGGAGATCCCAAATCATATAATAGTATAACCCTATGCTGGCGCCTAGTTCTGAGGCATAGGGTGATCGACTCATTGCCTACTCGATGCTAAAACATACTCTCAAAAACATGCATATGATCTATATCATTTATAATGAAGTTGAACATCGTCTATTGATGAAGCTCAATGATCAAATACATCTCAAAGGTGAAATCATGCATATGAGAAGCTTTTTAGTTCAAAACATACCACAAACTTAAAACATAGTGGGAGCCTTTTATCCAAAATCATGTGGTAAGCTATGCATAGGAAGACTTAACTCAAACATACCACAAGCTAAGAATATATAATTGGGAGTCGTGCTCCAAAACAATATGGTAAGCTCAATTCGGGAAAATCATCATTTATACTCAACATGTGGGCCTTGCCCAAAGCTTTATCATACTTAGAAATACGCAATTTTCATCAGAAACATAATTATAAATATGGGTAGCTTCAAATCATGTTTTTCATCATAATATCTCATCGTTATCACATATACATCACAAATATCACTTTTCATGAACATCTCATCAATGGACTTTAAAATTCATAAGACTAGAAACATGATTTTTAATGGAAATCATCGTAAAAATTGCACATGGTTCATAATTTGATAATAGAATCATAATCAACTCCTACCCATGTATAGAAATAGATAATTAATGCATTTGGCTAAAAACCCCATAGATACATCAAAGAGTTTCATACTTTGAAGAGAAATATTGGGCATGGGTGTGGAAGAAACCACCCATTCATCACCCTACATACCTGCTGGAGGATAAATCTTACTCTCCCTTGAATGCCCAAAAGAAAATTGAAGGAGAAAACCTTGAATCATCCTTGGATCACCTCTCTATCACTCTTCTATTCTTTTGCATGCATGAATGAAGACTTTAGGATAGTTTTGTCATGCACCGCCTTGGGGGGTATGACTGGCACCTGGTGCCCTAGTAGGACCTAGACTGCTAACTGGTGAGCCTAAGCACACCTGGTGCCTGGCTAGCTCTATCTCAGATTTCTGGAAACAATGGGCTATATAACGGCTGTAAATACAGCCTCCGGCCGACTGGGCCTATAGCCACCTGTAA
>JACEIK010011721.1:0-32068 GCA_018107945.1 Datura stramonium | reverse complement strand
AGAAGGCAGGAGATGCCGCTGCAGCAGATATTAGAAGTGGAGATCTTTGATGTATGGGGTATAGATTTCATGGGCTCGTTCCCATCGTCATTTGGTAATATTTACATCTTGGTAGCCGTTGATTATGTATCAAAGTGGGCTGAAGCAACAACTTGCCCTAGGAATGACAACAAGGTGGTAACAAAATTTGTGAAAAAGCATATTTTCACCAGGTTCAGGACACCCCGAGCCATTATCAGTGATGGAGGGGCTCATTTTTTAAATGCAAGTTTCAAGAATTTGCTAGCTAAGTATGGGGTACGCCACAAGGTAGCAACAATATATCATCCCTAAACTAGTGGGCAAGTGGAGGTGTCAAACAGAGAAATAAAGCAGATTCTACAGAAGACAGTGAATGCACAACGAATTGATTGGTCAAGTAAACTCGATGATGCGTTGTGGGCTTATAGAACTGCGTACAAGACACCCATTGGGACTTCTCCGTACAGATTGGTCTATGGAAAAGCATGTCATCTGCCTGTGGAGCTGGAACATAGAGCTTTTTGGGCCATGAGAAAATTTAACATGGATACGAAGCTAGCAGGGAAGAAGAGGCTGATGCAACTCAGCGAACTTGATGAGTTTCCTTGGCATGCTTATGAAAGTGCCAAGTGCTACAAAGAGAAAACAAAGAGGTGGCATGATAGGAATATGGTGCATCGGATCTTTGAGCCGGGAAAGAAAGTATTGCTATTTAATTCAAGATTGAGGCTTTTTCCAGGAAAATTGCGGTCCAAATGGTCAGGGCTGTTTGAAGTGGTGAGAATGACCCCACACAGGGCAGTGGAGTTGTGGCAAGAAGATAGAAGTGCCACGTTTTTAGTAAATGGGAAAAGATGCAAGAATTATTGGGGTGAGGACGTTATTTGAGAGAAGACGTCCAGCACTCTAGAGGATGATTGAACGTGAATGACGTCGAGCCGCGATGGTAAATCAGGTGCTGCACGAGAGGAACCTGTGAATGTACTATAATAGATGAGTAGAACTATTAGAAAAAAAAAAGAGAAAAACAAAGAAAAAGAAAAAATAAAAATTTTGTTTGTGTTGAAACCTATGAATTCTAACCAATTTCTTGTCGTAGAATGATTTTCAGGTGAAACGGAGGGCAAAAATGCAAAGAAGCGCAAAAGAAAAAATTGAGGTGAGAACAATAAAAATTGGCACATTACAGTGAGCCTGTGCAATGGCTCCGTGTCACGGAGGAGGTGCTCCGCGTTACCCTCCGTGACACGTTGCAGCCTATTCCAGATTTTTTAAAAAATTCCAGAACACTGGCGCGATGGCTCCGTGTCACGGAGGCAGTGCTCCGTGTTGCACTTCGTGACACATTTAGTGTTATTTCGCGTCGGGTCACACTGGGTCACCGGGTAACCCACGCGAAAAATAACCTTAAAACCCCCAATTTTCCTCATTTCCTTCATATTTTCCATTCCGTCCGCGACCCACACCCCAAATTCCCTTCTCCCCCAACGTGACTCGGACCTAAGGATCGAATTCCTTCAAGTTCTCTTCAATTTCATCAAATTAAAGGTATGTTCCTGAACTCTACCTTATTTTTGCTTAAATTTTCAATTCTTGAACATGTTTGGTGATTGAACCTTTCCCTATGTGTGAAATGAGCTTGAATTCATTTAAGTTATGATTGAATGATGTTCATATATCGTTGTGAGTATATGAACTCAATGATTGCATGTTGTATTGAATTCTTGCGAAATTGATAGCTAGGGTTGAATATTGAATAGGAAGAAGACTAAATTCTTTGAAATGTTGTGAAATTGGGTTGTGCATGTTGGGTGAAGTTAAATATATTGTGATTAATGTTGAATATGCTAAGTAGAAAAGGTATTTTCAGGAGAATGAAACTGGTGAATTGCATAGGTTGTTGAAATTTTTTTTCTAAGTGCTATGATGATGTAATGGAATAGATGGAGATATTTTTATTCATTGTACGAAGTATGAGTAGTACATAGTAATTGTTCCATCGATTTATATGAATGCACTAAGACGGTTGAATGTTAAGAATGAGAAAAATCATGAATGTCTTGTCGAATTGTTTGGATTGTGGCTTAAGACTAAGTGTGGGATGCCCCAATTCCACCCAACCTTAGTTGTAGCTAATTATGACTTGCATAACATTGGGATTGTATGTTTGAATGTACAGGAACAATGTCAGGAAGACAAGACAATAGAAAGAGATAAGACAAGGGCAAGGGCACATCCATATCGGGCGCCGCAGGGAAAAGAGCGATTGGGAAACAATGGGGCCTAAAGAAGACTGCACTTGCTCCGCGAGGCCAACGCCGACACATGGAACCCGATGGGTGACTCCGGATGAAGGGAAGAAGTGTATGCAAAACAAAAGAAACCAAATACTCTCCCCGTGAGGAGCAAATAGCATGGGAGTCACTGGGCATAGGAATTCCCGCTGATTGTCCATACAGATTGACACCATTGGGCCGAAATTCATCTTAGAATATTCAGGAGGAAATCTCTATCCGATCCGGGAGTTCTATTAACCGAACCCAAATTCTACGCAGTCACACGGCCAAAATCGTGGGGCGTTGTCACTTTTTGAGCCCCATCACTTGAATGCAATGTTAGGGGGAAGGACATGTACGCCCATGTCCTCCGGCAGTCGAACATCACTCCACCCTACATCGACGCACCCTATGGAAGCCCGACACAAAGACGGTGGGGTAGGAACAAGGAGAGGACTTCCACGACATTTCCCTACTCTCGCTGAACCGGGAGGCCCGAATTTGGCTGAAGATTGTATGTTCATGCTTGATCTCTGGTAACATGACGTATGTCACTCGATAAAGTGTGTTAGGTGTATGCCCGATGAAGGGGCTTGAGATAAATGTTGGGGCGGTAATCATCTCCGCCATGAAGAGAGCCCGACCGCATCAGGGGCATAGATACGAGTTCGGGTGGTTTTCCTCACCACGTTCCCGAGGGGCCATGATATCGAGGAGGAGCCCTGGATTACATCCCACAAATTGGACAAGCGTGTTTGATGTCACTAAAAACCAAGGCACTGACACTACTCATGCCGGTACACTAACTGAGCGACATGCTCGGGATGATCGCATATGGCCCACATGTACGGATGCAGATGCTGTACCGCGCATTGGCGGGAGGCCGGCAACGGAGGATGAGTTGTGGCAAGTCGAGCTGGATTACCCATTCGGCGAGAATGCCAGGGCTCTATGAAGAGTGGGGCTAGCATTTGTGGAGCCCGAAGATGATGATGTCCCCATCAATGAGGAGACATGCCTAGGAAGACTTAGATTCTGAGTCGATCGAGGACTGGGTGGATTTGGAGCATGAGATGAGGAAAAAGCACCTGATGAAGAAGTTAAATACTTCGATTGATTAGGGAGTTTCACCCGCCCAACCTTTTTGATATGTGAAATTATGTGAACACCGGGACATTGTTCGATTTAAGTGTGGGGTGGAGAAGTTAGGGTGCTGTACTTCTGTTTTTTTTTGTTTGTGTGTTGTGCTTGTGAAAAATGTGACCTCTGTGACTTGTGTGGTGTGTTCTGGAATTAATTTGGTGTTGTAATGAATGTTTAGCTGCAGTGTTGTGTTGAGCTTGGTTAGTTGGTTGTTAAAATATTTCGAAATTTTAAATTTTTTATTGAATTTCTTTTATGTTGGTTTTCTTCAGGCCTTTGCTTTCTGCTTTTACCGAGAATAGTCCCATTGAACCGAAGTCGTAGATAGTGACCAAGCTGGATGAAGACCGTCTAAAGGGAAATGTAGGCTAATAGGAGTAGTTTTCTTTTCTTTTCTTCTTTTTTGTTTGTTTCCCAAACGTGTCGCTTACTTCATGGTTCCAGAATTATTGTTACGCATTGTACATGATATGAAGATGCAAAGGTGATTCATATGAAAGCATGCAAATGTGTAAACATGTTGGAGATACCTAGCCATGAGGCGACTGCGTGATCTAGGCTTAATAGTGACTCTGTAGTTAGCTGATTGAAGAGTCTGTGAATATGTCTTGAGTTTAGCATGTGCAATGAGGCAGGTGAGGTTTCGATTATTCCACTATTATTGTGAAGTGTCTAGAACTTTCCGGTGTGTGTACTAAACAAATGAAGGATGTAGGCATTTCTTTGATTAAAACCGAAACTTTCACCCCATCATACCTACCTTGGAATGTACATCCTAGTTAGCCCTATTATTTTAACCTATATTTTTTTTCTTTCTACGAAGAGGTACAAACCGAGCTTAATCCCTTGTTTTTCATTAGCCATGAATCTGATCCTAAACTCTTAAGCGCTTAAGAAAAAAAAAAAAATTTCCCACAAAGTTGGGTAAAGGAGCAGAATTAGAACGGAAGGAAAAGCGAAAGTGGTGAAAGTTAAAGCAAGGTCAAAGGTACAATTCTGTCTAAATGAAAAAATAAAGATGTATAACTAATATTTGCTAGTAAGTCGAGTGTGCTTAAAGAAATGGAAACAAAAACAAAGAAAAATTTCAAGAATGAGAGGATGAAGGAAGAAACAATGCCCATAATGATGGTGGGATGTATTAAAGAGCGCTTAAGGAAGCTAGTTGCTATTATTTGTTAAACCAAAGATTTACTAGTTCCTTAGCTTACATTATAACCCGTTAATTCCTACGTGATCTTACATAAGGCATCCTTATATTAGTTGAGTAATACACTAGAGGTAAGCCTATGGTTCAAGACATGATGCATGTGAAATCTTTATGAGAGTGAGAGCGCGCAATCGTATTCACACCCCTACATGTAGTGCTTTGGAAATCATATGATGGCAAATGGGGTAATTTTGTATTGAGGGCACATGCTTGACGAGAGTTAAAATTTCGTGGCCTGGATGTCTTGACTGGGTTGATTTGCATGAGTTTGCCAAGATCGAGAGTCGATTCTTGAGCTTAGGAGGTCTTAATGTGGTGTACTTCATTGTATTGATGAGACCATGCATGTTTTCTTGATGATTTGCTATATTAAATACTCCTGTGATATACATAGCTTGAATTGCCGAGCCAAAGTAGCTATGCGTGGGTTCAATCGCATGAGATGTGAGAGTATTGTCTGAGTTTAACAAGGTTTTAAGTGTGGGGTATGTAATCTTGGGTAGAATTGCATGCCCAAGTGATACTCAAAATTCTTTATTTTGACTTGTTTATCTATCGTTATTTGTACTTTCTCATGTGATTTTTAGTTAAATGGAATTTATACTAACCAACATGATTAGTGTTGTTTGGCAAAAGTAAAAGAAAATTTTGGAAGCTAATATACATGTTGGGGAAGATCGGGAATGGACTTGGAAACAAGGAGGGAAAATGACAAGGAAGAGCAGAAAATTAAGGGCTCCATGATGGAGCCAAGCTCACGCCGGCCATCGTGGAGGCATTTTGCCCGGATAAATTAATTTTGGCAATTTCTAGTGGAGGTTCGCATTGCCCGTGACACGGAGGCAATGCTCCGCGATGCACTCCGTGTCACGTTGAGTACAATTATCTAGAACCTCAAGTTCCATTGAAGGTGCGCGATAGCACAGTAGCACAGAGGCAAGGCTCACATGCAAGCCGTGGCACGCCGAGGTGAAATTTCCGAGGAGCCGACTTCCGTGAGAGGGTCCGCGATACCCCCGTGGCACGAGGGAGTGCGTTCACGACACTGCGTCACGTTGCTTGTTATTTCGGGAAAATTTTCAAGATATAAATAGCACACTTAGGTTTTATTTAAACATTCGACTTGGTTGAGGAAGAACGTGGGTTACAGTAGTTGAGAGGACGAAAATTCTAAGGTTCTTCTCTATATCTTTCTTTTATCTCAATTGCTTTTATGAATTCTACTTATTTGATGATGATTAATCCACAAATGAGTGGCTAATTCACTTCTTGTGTCGAAGAACAATTTGCATCGTCTTCAATGGTTTTGTTCTATCAATTCTTATTTTTAATGATTAATGTTTGGCCAATGTTAATGTATATCTAGAAATCCAATTTTGATTTTGAAAAGGAAAGAAATTGGAGAGATGTGAATTTGTAGGATATGATCTTTTCTACCAGAATACCTGAGAAAAGATTTACATTCGAAATAGAAATATATATCGAAAGTCTTATTAGTCAATTAAGGAATCGGGTATGTATGGCTAGAGCATGAAATTCTTTTATCAGCGTAAATGTAGATTAAGGTTCATGATTCTTAAATTGGATAGGAATCGAAAGATCCAATCCATAGGCAATAATACTTGACTAGCAACCGAAGGAAAGATTAACTGAATTGTATTGATAAATTAATTCCCTGCATGTTCGTTTCAACCTTAGCTTGCTCATTGCTATTGTTCACTAAATTATAATCTTCACTTAGATTTTTATTACTTAGTAAACTTAACTCTCAAAATATTGTTTATTTGGTTGTTCGCATTCGCAAAGATAGAGTTCACTAACGCTGCTAATTAGTATCGTAGTTCAGTCCCTGTGGGATTGATACTTGGCTTTAATTAAGCCACTTTATTACTTGCTCGACCACGTGCACTTGCGTGAAGCTACCACAGCACCGAATGCTGGGCTCAAATATGGTATAAAGTAAGAGGAAGTGTAGAATGGTGCAGTGTCCGTGGAGTGGTAAGAGTTTGTGTTTGCATTTATGGACAAATTCTTTCCCTGGAGTTATGGAAAGCTAAGGCCGCTCGAGTTTGTGAACTTACAGAACAAAATGACAAAGCAGTAGGAGTACGCATTGAAGTTAACTCAACTATTGTAGTATGCTCTAGAAATGGTTGCAGAGCCAAGGGCTCGCATGCTTAAGTTTGTGAATGGAGTCTCAGACTTGGTAGTCAAGGAGTGACTTACCATGCTATTAATATGGACATATCGAGACTCATTATCCACGCACAACCAAATAAAAATGGAGAAACCGAAGGATATGGAAAGGAGAGTAAGGTGTAAAGACAAGTCGCTTTGAGTATTCCCAATAAAGGTTAGGCTATGGAAATACCCCTAACCGTAGTACGTAATCTCTAGCACCCTCATCCGGCCGCGGGTCCTTCGATCACGCCCAATAAAGATAAGAGGGGTGAGCATCAAGCTCCCAATCACGTAATCCATGTTCCATTAGTTACACTTTTCCAAAGAAGTTCTAAGTGTGGTAAGAAATATCCGTGAGTAAGCAAGGAAGGTTGTCTTGACAGCGATGGGTCCTGTGCTTCTAGAGGCTTCCCATCGCCAGGATGGGGCAAGGCCATGTCTACCACATCAGTAACTTCGCCACGCCATTTAGCCCCCGAAGGGTACTACCTCAAGCACTGTGTGGTGGTCACACTGCACCACTTCTATGCCCTATTCTCCCGCCAAGACCAATAGAACTCACTTCTAACATAGTCAATGGTATGTTACATCTCTTGTAAATAGATATGTGTGTATTACTGATATAGGAGCCAAAACTTTCTTTCGTGACCCTTACATTGCTATCACATTTGATATTAGTCTGGAAGTTCTCTTGCGCCATTTTCAATCTCTACTTTGCTGGTGAGTTAGTTATAGTCAACAGTGGTACGTGGTGATATAGAATGTCACCACAGTTGATCTAGTAGAGTTAGATATGGTTGATTTTGAACTAATCATTGGCATGCTGACTAGTTACATTCTTGATATGCTCCAATTGATTGCTTCAACTAGAGCCGTTAGTTTCCAGCTTAATGAACTAGTCTTTGTCATGCCCCGAGTGTATACCCTTGATGAGACACGTATTTGAGTCACAAGTAACCCTAAGTCAAACTAAGGTCTATCATAACAATTTACTCGAAAGTAAAAACATAGGGGAAGCTTAAAATAATAAAATGAAACATTTATAAAGAAGAATCCAAGTCATAATGTTTTATTCAACCGAAAAACAAACTAAAATCTCCGAAAGCCATCTATACGGTGAGTTGCTAGGACAAGAAAATATAACTAGAAAGTAATAAGCCTCATCCTCAAAAGATGAGGACTCACCAATGATGTAGCTAAAATCTTTTGAGAGAGACCTGCTAATGGTGCTGGGACCGAGAACTCGCAGCCGTATCATAAAAAATGATATAGAATAAAAGGTATGTGTTAGTATTTTGAATGTAGTGAGTAGGTGAGAGAAACCATAACACGAAGGATAAAACAATTGAAATGTAGGTACATGCAATGACCAACTGAAATACCGTAAACTAATACCCCAAAAGTACTCTAAGATTGTGCCAGGATCAAAAATGGAAGTTGACTGATAACTAGAAAAACAACGGATCAAATTTGTCCATCCAACGACCCGTTGGATCGAGTCATGTTTCTAGCCTAGTTACAAGGATATATCGGTGATGTAATGACTCACCGCAGGACAATGAGCTATTTTTTATAACTGGGTAGGGTACCGAATCCTTTGACAATTGGGGATCTAACGTCATCCCACGACTCATTGTGAGGCATGACGATTTGTGGTCATGAGTCGTTGTAGGGGAAGATGTAAGTTTCCAAGGACTCCACGGAAGGAAACCTTGACTCGTTGGACGGCAAATGCTTCAGGGTGAGGCTCGCTTGGAGGAGACGTTTAGGATCTTCGTGGACGCAAACGACGACTTAACCAATGATCTCTTAGATGAAAGGCAAACTCAGCTAGATTCATTGCTTGAATCCAAGATTAGGGTCTTGGCAGTGCAGGTGATGGATCATACCACAAGACGTATCCTCCAACGACACATTGGTACGTTCTGGAGCGTCCAGCGTGCATTTTTTCATGGTATTTCATTAAGGGTATTTTTGTCATTACAACGCTCCAAGGCCTTAAACTACATCATTTTATGTTATTTTTTGAGTATTTTAAGATAGGTGAAGCCCTCCTAACCTATTCATTCTCATGCATGCAAAGTTTAGAAGATTTTATGTGTGACTGTCAGGTTCTCAAGCCTTCTTCCATCAATTTCCTGGGCTTTCAAAGAGTATTGAAATTTTATCTACCTAGGTAGGTAAGATTATGAATGTGGTGTTTTCGCTCACACCCAATTCCATTTTCCTAATTCATGAAATTTACTCAAAATCTTATGGAGTTTTTACTTAAATTTGTGGAATTCCTAATGATTTACTAATGGGTTATTATATTTCGTGATTTACATAATAGTTTATGAGTTATGACTTATTCTACAATTTCTGCTTTTGATTATAATATTATTCATTTCGATTTCTACTAAATTAAGCCTAATTATATATGATCTATGATGAATCGAGTTATTATTTTTACTTCAATTGACGATATTCACAAACCTATCATGATTTATGATTTGAAATATGGATTTATTCAAATACCAATTATGATTTAATGGTTTTCAAGTTATATGTATATCTACAAGTATGCATGAATCTCATGATTTGCGATTTATGCTGGCTGACTCATCAAGCTTTTGTTTCATGGCTAGTTCATGTATTTACAAGCATGCTTATGATTATCATGATTTAACTAGCCCATTAATCTCATGCATATTATACTATGAGCACGTTATATATTTTGGGACAAGATTAACACTGAGTAGGTTCGAGGCATAGGTTCGGCCCCGGATCTCATAACTATGTGCCACCGTAGGACATGTTGGAACCTCCTTTGTGACTACCCCTGGCCCAAATAGACCTCTTTCATGGTGATATCATACCTTTCATGGCTCTACCCTTGGCATAGTAGAAACGCCCTCCCGACTACGATTTCCAAGTCGGGCTCCATGTGTGTGCTCATATGGGGGTACGTCGATTAAGAGAATATCCAATCGCTCCTCATGATTTATACATGCTTATGATTGTGTATATTGGCTCAAGTCATTTTAAATAAAGTTTTTCTCTTATGATTATGATTACGATTGTACTACGAATGTTTTAAAACCTCGGAGCCTTATCTTATGTTACGACATTGATGTTATGAGCATGTTGTCCCTACCTTTTTGATCATTTATGAGTTTTATATATATTTTAAATGTCCATTTTACTTTACCTTGCATACTGTACATTCCACGATCGACCGTGATATTTTTATGTCGTATCATTTCATGACACAGTGACCCGACCTCTTATGTCTATGCCCCATCATTAGTCCATCTCAGAGTTATCTATCATCCTTTGGTGAGTCCTCATGTTCCATGGGCCATATGTCCCAACATTTATGTTCTCGTTTGTTTCGCCTTGTCGGGTTAGTTGGGGATGCTGTCTCGATCAACCTATCCGATATGATAGAGGCCAGATAGTTTGTAGTACTAAACTAATATGTATTTCTCTAGTTCTTTTCCGCTTATCATGTTATGCTATGTTATTTTATGTTTCCGCTTATATCATATGTCCAGGTTTCCACTTAAAGTGAAGTGAAGTTAGATGAACGTTCATGCCATGGGTCGACGCGGAGTCTCTTGGGGCTCCTTGTCCCATGTTATAATTCGAGTCAATGTTTGGGTCAGAAAACTTGATATCATAGCCAGGATTTAAGTGTCCTAAGGTGTCTGAAAGACATGTTTAGTAGAGTCTTTTCATGGGTGAAGTGCGCCAAACTTATGAAGAAGAGGCTAGAGACGTTTAGGAAATGTTCCTTCTTACATGATATTATGTCGTGTGATGAAAAGTCTTTCTATCCTTCTATTTCATGCTATCTATGATTGCGTAATCATGGCTCCTTGGAAGAACGAATGGTAGGAGAAATGGAAATGGTGAAGGCCACGAGGATTGCAATGGACATGGGCACGCTGAAGTCCCACCGCTCAGAGCCCTAGTACCGTGAGCGCCTGCCCACGCTATGTTTCTCGGCAACACCAAAGTCTTAGCAGCCCTTGACCGTTCGTGTCAACTAGTAGGTCGTTTCACATATTGCATAGAATGGCAATGCAACGGCGGCTCAGGTCAGGGATTTCTGAGGATGAACCTGTCGGAGTTTCTTGGGTCCTAGGTAGATGAGGACCCGCATGAATTCATCGAATAGATTCTAAAGATCACCTAGATTATGGGGTTTACAAATGTAGAGTATGATGATTTGTCCTCCTATCGCCTGAAATGGGTGGCACATATATGGTTCAAACAATGAAGAGATGCTAGAGAAGTAAGGGCAGGCCCTATAGGCTGGGAAGAGTTTCACGCAGCCTTTCGATTGGCTATTCTCGAGATGAGTGGAACTAAAGCTGCGCCCGAGCTTCTAAACCCGAAATAGGGTGACATGTTAGTTCAGAGCACGTCTGAGTTCACTCATTTATCCATGTATGCGCCCAAAGTTGGTAGAAGACTACAGTGTACTGAGTGAGCCAATTTGCGCATGGAGGGCGGGACACCGATAAGGATTGCAGGATATCCATGCTGCATTAGGATATAGATTTTCCCGCATAGTGTTGCATGCTTAGTAGATGGAGCTGTATTGGAGGTAGAGAGATTCCAAGAGGGCCGATAGACTATTCAGCGACTTCAAGCTTGATAGGGGGTGGACAGAGCCGTAGTCTCAACACAAGTCTTTTTGTTCTAACATCTATCGCCACCAAGACACCATTTAGATCATGAGGGATACGGAGGAGCATGGCTTCAGATTTGAGAGGCCAAGGTGGCATGCATAGAGAAAGCTTTCCCGCCTTGTGTGGGGTGCGTCAAGAATCACTCAGGAAGGTGCCTAGTTGGCGTAGATGCTTGCTTCTGTGTGTGTGTCAAACCAAACCGACTCAAGGACTTCCCTTCACCGCATCGTGGGTAGCGGAGCCCGTATGCTGTGGTTGTGCCTACTTCTCTGAAGAAGAAGTCCCCGCAGGGTGCCTCGACAATTTTAGCCGGCGGTCGCCGCTAAAACAGTTCCCCATGCGGTTGCAACCATCGTATGTGAGACGCCAACGGGATATGGTTACTGTATGTTACTGTGTGTTTCTCTTGATGTTTATGCTTTGTTAGATCCAGGATACCTTTGTATTTTGTGACACCTTATATTGCTAGTAGCTTTGGAGTTAACTCATACTCCGACGTAACCATTTTCGCTTACTCCCATATGATTCCTATTTGTAGCTAGGGGGTGTATAGAGGATGCCCGGTCACTATATTGCATAAAGTCACCTCTCGCCATCTTGTAGAGTTAGCCATGGCTCGACTTTGATATTTTTCTTGGCATTGATTGTTGTATGTGTGTTATGCTTCTATTAATTGTAGAACCCGTAGTGATATTCTATTTTCCTCGGGGCGCGCCTTGGAGGGAAGGGGATAAGAAACATTCTTACAAGAATGAGTATTAACATGATAACTAGGTAGTGAAAATATGATAACAATCAACATAGATCATATTCCACATTCTATAAACAAAGTCCGACATATCATTTATTCACATTCGAAAGTTTAGGCTAGAATTGATAGAGAAGATAGAAGAGATTTTTTGGAACACAAGTGAAGAATTATTCCATTGTTGAATTCTGGGGACACCGTGAGATGGAAAACTCGAGAGAATCCCTTTGAAAATCTTAGGAGGATTTGATTTCCTAGCTTCGTCTCCGAAGCTTTTCGAGATAAATTTTGCATTCTATCTTAAAGGAGATGTGAGAAATGAAATAAATTGTCGGCTACTCTTAAACCCTTGATTAAAACCCAAAATGATGTAATTTAAAGTTCTAGGAGCTTAGAAAATTAAGTAAAACTCCCTAGGAAATTTGCAAAGAAAAAGTGACCCTAGTCCCCACGAGGCGCTCCACGAGTCGTGAGGTTAGGGACGACTCATGGTGCTAATTCATGATGAGCAATGTGTTTTCTACAGATTCCCCCTAACTCCGCCAAAGACTTACTACGAGTTGTAAAGAGACCTAATGACTCGTGACGCTTCCCGTTGCCACCGAACAAAATTCTCTTCGTGTCACCACTGCAACTTTGGACGCATTCGTGTTGGTGACCATGACTCGTGGTGACATCCCATTGTCGTCACTACCAAAACTACCCGGGGTCACTCACGGGCGACACCACAACTTGTGGTGTCCCAAACGAGTCATGGTGAGGACTCATTAAGTGCACGCCCGAATTTTCCAACTTTCACCAATTCTCAACACGACTCACATAATCATGAAAGATGGGCTGATGGGACAACTCCCCAACTAACCCAAATATTTTGAAAAAATAAAAGTGTGAGTCTGAACATATGGCCTTTGGAACATGAGGACTCACCAAATAAGATGATGACAAACTCCGAGGAGCTATCGAGGAGAGTGAGCCTGCAAGTCGCGTCCTATATCATGAAACGATACAACATAGAAAGTATGTTGTCGGGCATTTGGACTAGTCATGAAACGAGGCTCGTGAGTCGTCCAAAACATAATTCACAGATTTATAATGTTCATACATACTTGTAAATCATACATATAACTTGAAATTAATAAAATCATGATGGATATTAGTTTAAATGCGTAATTTAACTCATAATTCATGTTGTCTTGCAAGTATCAATAATAGAAAAGTAGATGATAAATTCTATAAATCATGGATCATTCATATTTAGGCTTAATTTCATAGAAATCGAAATCGTTAAAATGTGATTAAAACCCATAGATAATGATTAGAATCTAAAATACAAACCCATTCTCAAATCATTAAACTTTACAAAATTCATCTTCAAAACCCCATGATCTTTTAGTAAGATTTTGCAAATCAGAGAGATGGGAATAGGTGTGGAAGAAATCACCCATTGATAGCCTACATACCAGAGAATAACTTGTTCTTAATCTCCCTAGAGGAAATTGATGAAGAACACCTTGAAATCACCTAGATCACCCTTCTATCACCTTCCCAAACCTTTACATGAATGAATGAGGACATAAGCTACAAGTATATTCCCCTCATAACCCCTTCTAAGCCTTAAACGACATAGCATAGGTCCCTAGGACATAGAAATTACGGAATAGCCCTTACTAAAATCGTAGAGAAATTTATCGATCGTCAATCTCATGAGGACAAGCCAACTCATGACCAGGACCAACAAATTAACTTTGGGACCACGTGGAGGACACCATGAATTGTGGTGACCACGACTCGTGGTCACCATCCTTTAATCCACCGCCCTACCATTTTGCCAAACATCCACCCAGACACGGTGACTAATGAAACAGGAGGCCCGACTACCTACATGCGGTCATTCTCGTGGTCTTCTACAAGTCCCGCCCACCCCCGCCGGGACCACGAGTCACCTCACAAACTCATGGTCACTCCTGCTAATGGTCTCCTCACGCTTCATGTGACGTGGTGCGAAATTTTAGTTTTTCACCATTTTGACTCCCGGGTTTGATCCTTGGGTCCTCGGGATTTCTTCTCATGGACTTTCAATTGTCTCCAAGAGTATATAAGGATATCATCATGGAAATGATCATGAACATGTTCAGATATTGCTTGAACACCCGTTCATCAAGTCCATGAAAGCAGAGGCATTGGTAAGTCCAAAAAACATAACAACAATTTCGTACTGACCATACCGAGTCATGAAAGCAGTTTTCGAGATGTCACTCTCCCAAAACCTAAGCTAGTGATACCTGACCGAGATTCATTTGAATAACATCTCGGCACCTCGAAGCCGGTCAAACAAGTCATCGATCCCGGGTATGGGCAAATTTATTTTGACGGTGACCTTGTTCACCGTAATCAATACACATGCGAAGGATCCATCCTTCTTTTGACAAAGAGAACCTGTTCATCTGATGAAGACTTGCTCAGTCTAATGAAACCCTTATCCAACAAGTCCTTTAACTAATACTTCAACTCCTTTAGTCACCGAGCCATCCTTTATGGAGGAATAGAGAGATAGGTTGCATATTGTAGAAGATCAATACCGAAATCAATTTCAGAGGAACACTGGCAAATCATAGGAAAACCTGCATGATCACACACCACAGAATGCCCGGATAGTTGGGGTCTCGTGCTCCACATCATTAACCCTAATCAGGTGATACATGCATCCCTTAGAAACTATTTTCCCGGCCTTCCTAAGATATGAAATAAACTGACTCGACTAGTATAGCTGGAATTTCCCTTCCACTCTAAGGACCGGCTCACCCGAAAACCTACACTCATCGATCGATTCTACAATTAATCAAAGCATAACATGCAAACAACCAATCCATGCCCAAAATAAGGTCAAAGTTAGTCATAGCTAACTCTATTAAGTCTCGTGGAGGTAACCTTTATGCAACACCGTGATGGGGCAACCTCTATACACCCGCCTAGCTAAAATTGATTCACCAATTGGGGTAGAGACCGAGAACGATTCATAGAATTTGCTGGGTTCCAAAACTACTAGCAATATAAGGGGTCACAAAAGACACGTAGCTCTCTGGATTCAAAAGGAATAAGCATCAATATGGAAGACTTACGACATACCAAAGGACTACATCCGGTGAAGCCTCCGCTCCCGGCGGGGTACTAAAGCATAAAACCTGTTTTGGGCACTAACCTCCCGCTGAATTAGTAGAGGCACCCGCCGAGGGGGACGAGCCGCTGGAGTGGAAGAACTGACGCCGACACACGAGCCCCGCGACTCCCTAACTCCGTCGCCGTGGGGCAATCCCTAAGTCTCGTGTACGGGTTTGCCACACTAGAAACACGATCCGGGGCCAACTAAGCACCTCTCGGGATGATTCTTGTCGCACTGCATAGGCTGGAAAAGTGCTCCACCTTCATGCTACCCTTTATCCCTTTGAGCCCTCGAAGCCCCACTCCCTCTCGACCTCCGAACCTAGATGGCATGTTGGTTGATGATGGAGATGGAGCAATGACCTGTGTCGGGACTCGCCGACACTATCCACCCTTACCCGACTCCTGAGAAACCCCATACTTGTCGCTCCCGCCCTCTTGGATTCCTTGCCTCCTAGAGATCGACTCTATTCGGCCGAGCATGCAACATAATATTGGGAAAGTGGATATCCCAATGTAGCATGGTGATCCTGCTATCCTTGTCCAAATAATCCGCCACCCCATGCATAAAATGGCTCACCCGAGCACTCGGTCCGCCACCAACTCGAGCATACTTAGATAATCGAGTGAGATCTAATTCTTACTCCTTATCGGACATGTTACCCCGTTCAAATTAAAAACTCGCCGCCTTGAGCTCTCTAATTTCCCAAGGGAAGAACCGATCCAAGAATGTCGTGTGGAACTCTTCCCAACATATTGGGCCTACACCCTTGCCTTGGCATCTCTCCACCGCTTATACCATATATGAGCCACCCCTTTAGCTGATAGGAGGTCAAGTAAACACTCTCCTCGTTGTCCACCCCCATAACTTGGGTGATCTTCGGGAATCTCCTCGGTGAAATCATGTGGATCCTCGTCTACCCTCGACCCCATGAACTCGTGGAGGGCTCATCCACGAAATACCTCACCCTAGCTACCGCATTTCCATTCCGAGTGTAATGCGCCACTTATGATTTTTAACCCGCCATCACGGCCTCGTGGCCGGAATTTGAACCGCCGCCCTAAACTTTGTAAGTAGATGTCTCTTTGTTCATGCTTCTTGCGAACGTGGTGGGGCTGGGTGATGCTACTACATTGGCAACCTCATGATCATTGGTGTTACCATTTCTCCCCGGTGTTGACTCGCATGTATGCATGACGCTATAAACGTGAATAGCACGAATTAGAAGGGTAGAGGACTTTCATCTGACGACATAGATCATGAAAGAAGGGAACATTTCCTAAACACTAGTAGCCACTTCTTCATAAGTGTGGCAATGCTTCACACCTATGAAAAGACTCTACTTAATGCAAAACTTTTTTCAGACACTTAGAAACATCAAACCTATGGATCCGATATAAAGTTTGTTTCCATAATCCGAATGTACACTCAGATCGTAGACATGGGACAAAGAGCCCCAAGAGACCCCGATCAACCCATGGCATAAGCGTACATCTAATTCATTCACATAAGGGAAAGCTCGTAACATAAGAAAATGTGAACATTTCATACATACGGAGAAAGGACAATACACAACCATAAGCATGACGGCCGAATACAACTTATAATCTGAAAAGCCTCTAATCATGAAAGACAAGCCAATGGGAAAAACTCCCCGACTCGACCCAAAATTTTTAAACTAAAAGAAAAGATACAATCTAAACATAAGGCCCTCGGAACATGAGTACTCACCAAATAAGCCAGATAGGGAACTCGAGGAGCTAATGAGGAGAGTGAGCCTGAAAGAATGTGTCCTATATCATGAAACTATATAGCATATGGAGTGCGATTAGTACTTGGAATGTATTGAGTATGCAAGAAAAGTAAAACTGACATTTAAAATATAGAAATCTTGTAAATGATCATAAGAGTTGGCCATCATTCTCATATCATAAATATTGTACCATAACATAAGGCTCAAGGTTTTCAAAACATTCGTAATATAATCGTAATCATAATCATAAGAGAAAAGCCTTATTTAAAATTACTTGAGCCCATGTAGGATAATCATAAACATACATAAATAATGAGGAGTAGTGGGAGATTCGCAATCGATATACCCCATATGGAGCACACATGAAGCCCGACGACCCTAGTGGGGAGTGGTGTCCTGCATCTTCAAATGGATAGGACCATGAAAGTGTTATATCACCATAAAAAGGGTCGTTTGGGCTGCATAGTTCCATAGGAGGTCTTAACATACCTACGGTGGCATGTAGTTTATGAGATCCGGGGCGTAACCTAGGCCCCGAACCTACTCTGTCCGATACTACTCCCAAAACATATATATCGCTCATAGTATGACATGGCATAAATTCAAGGGCTAGTTAAATCACGTTAATCATAAACATACTTGTACATACGTGAACTAGTCATGAAACCAGTCCCGTGAGTCGCCAAAACATAATTCATAAGTTCATAATGTTCAACATACTTGTTAATCATACATATTGCTTGGAAATTCATAAAATCACGATGGGTATTAGATAAAATGTATAATTGAATCGTAATTCATGCTAGGCTTGCAAGTATCAATAATAGAAAAGTAGATGATAAATCGATAAATCATTGATCATGCATATTTAGGCTTAATTTCACAACATATCAAAATAGATAAAATTATAGATAAATTAGAAAATAAAATCTGATTAAACCCATAGATTGGTGATGAGAAATCTAAAATCACAAAACCCATTATCAAATCATTACACTTTTAAAAAATCATCTTCAAAACCCCATGAGCTTTTAATAAGATTTTTGTAAAAAATCATAGAGGATGGGCATGGGTGTGGAAATAATCACCCATTATTTGCTTACATACTCCGAGAATAACTAGTTCTTAACTTCCCTAGATTTCCCAAGAGGAAATTGATGAAGAACACCTTGAAATCACCAAATCACCCTTCTATCACCTTCCTTAACCTTTGCATGCATGATTGAGACTTAGGCTAGTCTATTGCCTCTTAAACCCCTTAGGAAATAGTTATTATGGAATAACTCTAAAAATCGAGAAATTTTCTAATCCCGCCACTCCACACGAGGGATTGGACGTAATTTCGTGACTGTGACCAATGATTCATGACCCGGAGTTGTGAGATACACTTCCATAATTCACCTTGGGAAAACCACCAATCGTGGTGGATGACCAAAACTCGTGGTGTAAATCCATTTGTGGTCCACACTCCGCCCAATAATCTTTCCAAAACATCCAAACAGACACTGTGACTTCATGAGTCGTGAGGCATGAACAGGACTTTTTGTCATGCCCGTGGTCTTCTCACTACCTCCCGCCAACCCTAATGGACCAGTCACCTCAAGAATCGTGGTCAATCCTCACGCAGTCTCCTACCGCTCATCTTGTGACCGATGTGAAATTTTCATTTTTTTCACCATTTTGACTCCCGGGTCTTATCCTTTGGTACTTGAGGTATAACAAGCCGTTAGAGGAAAAACAAGAAAGGGTTGAAAATCCCTCCTCCTGTGATGATGGGTGGAAATAATATATATACATATATACGTACATATTACATACATATATATATATATATATGTTACTATATATATATATATAGTCTCGTTGTTTCAACTGGAGGGTCATTCTATTCCTCGCTTAGAGGAGCCCAAAAACTGTCTTCAAACTTTCAATCCCGCAACCATTAGAAACAACGAATTGCTATACCCACCAACAAGTCATCATGTCATCCGTTGTGAGAATTCTAGAGAAGGAAAATTTATTAATATAAACAAGACCAAAGACCAATGAGTCAATGCAACCAATAACTCGTTGGGAGGTCTGGTTGGATCTAGACATTCAGATTTTGAAATGGTTACCTAGGGGAATTTTTGTAAAATTCTAAGCTCCTAACTCCTAAACTATGTCGATATGAGGTATTGCTAGTGGGGAATTAAGGAATTAATCAATGTTGTCCCCTATTCTCCCAAACTTATAGGAATAGTACATAAGAAACTCAATTAGGCTTCTCAAGGTAAGAGATAGTGTTCTTCTTCATCCGTATTTTTAAGAGTTTCCTCTAAGGATTCTTCTTCAAGTATGTTGGACTTTAACAAGGGTTTCCTTTCACCTTGTATCCCAAATTACTTTCATTAAACCTTATAGTTTCCAAACACATAAGATTAGAAATTCTAGGGTTTTCAGTTAGCTTATGAATTTCCTCAATTTTTAATGATTCTTCAAGTTTTTATGGATTATTACTAGTTGTAGTTAATGTCTTAGTTTCATTTATGCAATATACTAGCACTGATCTTTAGCATGATTTATGAGAAGCACTTGCATGATTTAGATTCTGGTTAGGAATATTCTACCTTCATGATATTTTCACATCAACATGAATTTTTTAGCTCAAATGCTTTGATTGAAAGATAATGTTTCCAAGATTCTAAGTATGTTCATTATTCTTAAACTGTCATGGAAATTTAAAATAAAGTAGCTCACAAGTAGTAGAACATTAGTTTTGAGCCTTCTTTCGTGGCACTTCCTTAAAAGTAGTCCTAAGCTAGTCTCAAGACATTAGTTTTGTTATCAGTGTTTTTCGAATTACCTATATTTATTATGTGTCTTCACTTGGGAATAGTACTTAGCACCAAGTGAACTGGTGGTTCGCCGCACCCAAGCTCCTAGAACTACGTGCCACGTAGGATTTAACTTGAATGGGTTTTATAGTTAGTGATCACATGTACTCAAATACTTTTACCCTAGTGTGAGGGAAAACAAAGGTCCTATCAACGGGAGTAAACATCGAACTCCATGTCTAGATCTACACGGTTACATGTCGGTTAATAGACACTCCTATAATACACTTCGCCTCGTATCTTAGGAATTTGTTTATGAGCCTTATATCGCTTTTTTACAAGTTTTCTATACTCAGATTTGGTGTATTTCCACATCATGTAATATCTTTGGTCGAGTCATTTAATATATTTTGGAATGTCTACTTATAATATTCTTTTAGCATGATTATGGTTCAAATTTCATGACCACACATAGTCGTACATTCAAAGTAATGACCGCATATTTCTTTTTTAATATCCTTTTTTGATATAGGCTCAGACTCTCAGACTCAAAAATGGAGTAAGCTTCTCTTTCACGTTTATTGCGATAGAGTTCCATTGGTAAGTCCTAATCTTCTCGAGGGCTAGAGCTTTCACTCTCAGCATTTTTCATTTTCAATTTTCATTTCGGACCTTAGATTCGCCAGGTTTGTCCCAACAACTCATCAGTTTCTTTTAGATGGATTTCAGATAGAATATATTAGTTTCAACTTGAATTCAAATGTTTGATCAAATTTGAGTAATTTATTAGCCGATCTTTATTTATTCAAGATTCAGTTATTGTTTTTAAATTACTTCCGCTTAATGCGTTGTTTTATAGTAGTTCAATATTATATAATCATGCTCATGCCATGGGTTTCTTGGGGTCACTCAGATCCAAGTACCGTCTCGCATCCGTAAAAGTGCATCAGTCGCGTGACAACAACACATGCGGAATGATATCCATGCTAGTGTTTTGTTGTTTCCACATGCATCTTCAAATTGGCATCATAAATGAGAGGTCTCATCAAATATGAATAACCATCCTATGCAACTAGATAATAGGAACTTTGGGACATTTTGTTAACAAAGTCTTCCCGAAGATTACACTTAATTCTTAAGAAGCCAATGCTACATTCACCTTTTATGCCACATTAGATAGGAATAATGTTTCCAGGTTCCACAAGAGTGATGCCATCCATGATTTAGGTGTATTTACGCACTTATTTGTCATATTTTAGCCAATGCTTAGCTATGTTTTTTAAAACAACAAATCATGTGTGTTTTCCTTTTCTAACACACATGATTAGATATTTATAGGCATTAAAGTGATAGATTTGGACTTGTTTATAACTTTTGGAGAAAAGATAGAAATATCAGATTGAGCAAGGCAAGATTCAAGCAAGTTAGCAATGCAACGACATGCCAAGGAAAGGGAATGTGCGTTGCACAAGTAGTGCCTTCGTGAAGTGTAGCACAGCCGTTATGCCAACACATCAAGAGGTACGACACACAACAAAGGTCTCGATAGCCGGCGTTAAATTCTAGTTCGACTAAGAAACGTAAGCCGCAAAATTCAATTCCAATCCAAGTAGGAACAATGAAGGATTAATCGACTACTATATATACCCTTTCTAACATGCTTTAGGCATCGAATTTTAGCACCAATTAGTTCCATTATTTTCAACAACGAGTTTGTGTAAATACTTAATTGAATATTTATTGGAGAATTCATCAAGTTCTTGTGATTCAATATATGTTCGGAGATTTTTTGAACATTTTCATATTATGGTAAATATTTTATTATGATTTATTCTACATCTTATGTTGCTTTATAAGCATTAGAGGATAAATCACCTATGCTAGGGCTAGGAACCATGATAGATTAAAAGTTGGAAAAATAAAATAGCATTCTGAATGGTGAATTGAGTGGCTTATTATTCTCTTCATTTTAATATTTAATTGCATGTATCTTCAACTTGATCGACCAAAGAGGTTAAAGTCAAGAAAAAGAGAATATAGTGGTAATTGGAGGCTACCAACCTCATCTAATTAACTTGAGCTCTATCCAAGGATAGTTAATCCAATACTTATGGCGAGGGCAAAATATACACGCCTAAAGTCCGATAGGATTTAGGTGAAACTTATTTATGTAGGTCGAGAGATCTAGATGAACTTAATCTTCGGGCCTTACAATAAAATTCACTAGGATAGATCACTAATAAGAAAATCCATCTATGTTATGAAATCATGGGGAACACAATCCTAGTTTTGTCTCGATATTTTGATAACAACTCAACTAATATCTAGAATTATTTATTTTTCTTTTTATTTCATGGCACTCTCTATTTGAAAGTATTGACTATGGGTTGATTTATTCATCATTAACATATGATTTCATCCCTATTCCTCAGGGATCTACACTATCCTAGTTGGGTTATTATATTTAATAGTGATTGCTTTATACTCATTGCGAGGTGAAATTTGCGCAAGATCAAATTTTGGCACCGCTGCCGGGGAATATGATTAAGAACAGTTAATTGTATATGATTGACATGTAGTCTTTATTTCACGCTACATTTTTGTTTTTTTGTTCTTGAGCCTTCATAAGAGATGGCTGACCTAGGCCTGGGTAAGGGGAAAGATTGATGGAAGAAGAGCGAATTGAAGCCTCACAAAGGGCTCTGGCCAAAATTGGCTGTCTAGGAGAGATGATATCTATGGAGAGAATATTGATCTAGATGACATTGATCTACTAGAACAATAGGAGCCACCGCCTGGGCGATGAAATTCTTTGACATTATCGCATTTACGATTCAGTTGTTGAGAATGAAAGGGCTATTTAAATGATTGAATGAAGAAAATCCCAACCAAAGAATTAATAAATTCTTACTAGAATATGAATGCATATAGACTACTGTGTGGTGACACAGAGGCTATCAGGCATACGTAGTTCCTATTCTCCCTAACCGGGAAGCTAGCGCATGGCTAAATGAGCTTCCAGATGAGTCCATTACCACCCGGCAAAGCTGACTATAGCTTTTGGAGAGGTTTTTCCCTCCCTCAAGGATGATTAAACTAAGGGATGAGATCAACAACTTTAGAATAGTAGTGGGGGAGGCTCTACATGAGGCTTGGCTTTGGTTTAAAATTAAATTAAAGCAATTCCCAAATGATAAACTCCCAGATGAAGTTCTTCAAGAAATATTCTATAGGTCACTCAACTTTACAAACAAGGTAACTGCTTAACAACATGGCAGCATAAGGTTCAACCATGGTGTACAGTTCAAGGAGGCCATGGAGATACTAAATAATTTTGCAAGGACTATCTTGGGCTTTGGTACAACATCGAGTTTGAGTCTCATTGTAAACCACTCAAGGGGAGTGTCAGCAAAGTTATGAAAGAGAGAGATGGACCGTGATCAAGATATGGCCTAGATAAAAGCTCGCATGGAACTAATCACCAAGAACATGACCACTATAAACCCACACAAGGTGCAAGGGTTAACATGCAAAGAGAGACATACAGTATGATAAAATTACCCCGATTAAGAAGAAGAGGTTGAAATTACTAACTATCACAAGGACCATTTCCAAGTTTGTACCCTAGTGTCTAAATTAGGTAACTCATGCACAATATGGGAATCAAGGTTGGAACCATTATAACTATACGCTCGTGATTGCTGCAGAGCAAGGTAATATAAGAAATAGGGGACCATCACTAAATGAAGTTAGAGATTCCAAGATAAAAGTCATACTTAGCCCTGGTCCTAACAAAATTGAGTCCGCAGAATCGGGTGTGTAAACGAAATGCGTGAAGAGCTTTCTAGCATGGGTAAGATGGTTGAAAATCGCATTTGTCTCAAGCAAATAGTTGGAACAACAAATGAAACAAATATTATTGGTGTCAAAGAAAATATCTACAACAATCGGTGCACAGTTGTAGCAATGAGAAGTTGAAAGACCGCCATTAACCGGCAGCTCGCTAGAATAGGGCCCAATGTAGATTAAAACAATTATGACCTAGAAAAAGGAAACAAAGTGGTGTAAAATAAGTAATCGTCGACCCTGTATCAAAGGCCGCAATGCACCAGCATGCGAAGCGCCATAAGATTAGGGCAGTGAGGTGCGTGATGAGCTACTTGGCAGATGTAGTGAGGTCTGTGACGCACAAGAATTGCCCCGCCTTGGGGTGTGCACCGTGGGGGAAGGTAGAAGCAAGGAAGGGTCATAAGCTAAAAAAATGAGGAAGAGAGAGGGAAGGCTAAAGAAAATAAAATTGCATACACAGATTCCAAGACCGCCTCCCTTTCCCCCAATACCTATAAACAAGCTGAAGATGAAAATTTTCACAAGTTAATTTCTCTATGTTAAATCAACTATCTATTAATATTACATTAATGGAAGCATTGAGCAAATGTCGATACGCAATGTTTATGAAGAAGTTGATGACCAAAAAGAGAATAATATGCTTTGACCCTGAGGATAACATTCATCACTGTAGTGCAATAGCATCTTACTCCTTAGCACAAAAAAATAAGGACCCTGGAGCTTTTATAATCCATAATACTATTAGAGCATTTAATTTTCCCAAGGCGTTATGTGATCTCGGGGGAGCCAGCATAAGTTTGATGCCTCCTTGCGTATATGAGCAAACTTGGCTTGGGAGCCTGCATCAACCATAATGCAAAGCTTACTAATGACAAACCATACAGTAAAAAGGCTAGTGGGTATACCGATTGATGTCTTAGTCAAAGTGGAGAGATTTTCTTTCGACAGATTTCATTATATTAGATGGTGATGTTGATTTCGAAGTGTCAATTATTTTGGGGCACCCATTTTAGCCACATGAAGAGCACTAGTGGAGAACAAAAATTTTGCTACAATAATGAGGAAGTGGTATTTAATATCTTGACTCATGTTCAATGATGTGGGTGTAAAATCTATGATGGATGTCAAAGTGATGGCCAAAGTATGGGCATGATAGAAGAGATCTATACAACTAAAGCTCAAATCCGCATTTATGAAGACTACTAAATGGGATACCGGTTTGATAAAATAGTGAAAGCTATAGTGGGAAGGATTCCTATTAATATGGACCTAAAAATTGGATTCACTTGAAAAATAGAGCAAACCCTCCCTCTAAGCCATCTATAAAAGAACCACTAGTGCTGATGCTTTTAATCCACTACTTGTTTGTCTTCTAATATATTTCTTGGTCTTTAAAATACACTACCTGTAATTATTTATGCAAAATTGTTGGATTGGCAGGTGGAAACATTGATCTCCAATCTCAGAACACACACAAAAGAGTCATCGGGTGGACCTTTACTAAAAATTATTGGTACCCCATCGTTGATTTGCACTCATAAGATTAGGCTAAATGAAGATTGCATACCTAGAATTGCGATTAGGAGGAGGCTAACTCCATTTATGCATGATGTGATAAAGAAAGAAAGAAATTATTGGAGTGGTAAAATGTAGGGGGTTTATCCAGATTCGATAGCCAATCTACAGCCCGATGCAATGTATACCAAAAAAGAAGTTATGGCGTAGTTCAAAATAAAAGAATGAGCTTGTAACGACTTCAGAATAGTGAATGGATGGAGAGTGTGCATGGACTACCAAATGTTAAATAGCTACACTGAAAAAGATCACTTCCCACCGCCTCACGGATCAAATGATGATAGGCTTACAGGAGAGCATTTTATTGCTTTCTAATGTTTACTCAAAATACAATCACATCTCTATTGCAACTTCAGAGTATCAGGAAAGATGAGATATTTACATGTACTTATGGTACATTCACTTTTCAAAAGGATGCCTTTTGATTATGGAATGCTCCATCCACATTTCAGAGATGCTAGTGTCTATGTTCTGCACATGGTGGAAGATACTATAAAGGTATTTATGGATGAATTTTTTATTGTGGGTGAAACATTCAAGGATTTCTTAGCATACTTGGTAGTAGTAATAAGGAAGAGACAATTCAGTGGTACTAAATTGGGAAAAGTGTCAATTCATGGTCACAAAAGGAATAGTGTTAGGGCATAAGATTTTAGAAAAGGGTATTAAGGTGGAAAAAGAAAGAATTAAATTTACTTCAAAATTTCCATCTCCTATCTCTATTAAGGGATCCATAGTTTTCTAGAGCATGTTGGTTTCTATCGGTAAAGTTTAATAAAGATATTTGAAAATTGCTAACCCTTTATGAAGGTTGTTGGAGAAAGATGCAAAGTTTCTATTTGATGAAGCTTGTCTCAAGGAATTTGAGTTCCTAAAGGAGAAACTCATTACACCCATCATAGTGGTTCCCGATTGGCAAACCATTCGAGATCATGTGTGATGCTAGCGTGCAGCTTTGAGTTCCCATCCTTGGACAAGGAAATGATAAGTTCTTTTATCCTGATCTACTACTTAGAAACACTCTCAATGCAGTTCAAAGGAATTACACAAATATGAGAAAGAGTAGTTAGTTGTAGTGTATGCCTTTGAAAAATTTGATGCACCTCCTTGGAACAAATGTTGTGATGCACACGACCATGCAGTAATTCCTGGTATCTAATGGCTAAAAAGGATGAAAAACCCACTCCATTCATTGTTTATTGCTACTATAGGAATTTTACTTTGAGGTGAAAGATAGAAAAGATACCAAAGACCAAGTTGCAAACCATCTATCCACAGTTGATGAAGAAGGAAAAGTTGGAAATGACTTGGAGATAAATGATTTCTTTATAGACGAATAGGTACCGATGACGCTCATGACTTGATTCCATGGTTCGCAGACTTTACAAATTAATTGGTGAGTGATATAATGCTCAAAAATATGAACTTTCATGAATAGAGGAAGTTTCTACATTAGGAATTTTATAGGGATGAGCCATACATATTCGCATTTGTGCTAACAAACATAATAAGGTGTGTCCCAAAAATAATATGTTTTACATTCTTGAGGCATGCCATTCGCCTCCCACTAGACGACATCATAGTGGCTTGCAAAGGCTTGTTATAAATGTCAACGAGAGGGAGGAGTGTCTCAGACATGAGCCAGCTCCGATGCCTATTCTTCAGGTAGTGTTGTTTGATGTATGGGGCATTGGTTTCATGGGCCCATTTGTAAGTTCCTTTGGTATGAAGTACATATTGGTGAAAGCTATGGAACTTCCTAATAATATGAGTAAGTCAGTCACCACATTCTGCGAATGAACATCTTATCTAGATTTGGCACTCCAAAGGACAAGTGGAAGTCTCAAATTGGGAGATCAAGATACCTGCTAAAAGTTACGCCAAATGTACTGCATCGGTCAAGGCCTATAGATCCAACAAACAAAGTAAAGATTAGATGCTGTTTTATAGGAATATCTCACAATATTTAAAAGACACATAGGTATGTCACCTTATCAGCTCATCTATGGAAAATCATGTCACATATATATGGAGATGGAACACAAGGCCTTATGGTAATTGAAGAAGCTAAATTTTAATTGGAATAAAGCCGTGAATCTTAGAAACACCTAACTCAATGAGATGTATGAATTTCGATTAATGTCTTATGAGAATGCTATAATATAAAAACAAATAATAAATCTTTATCATGATCTAATTATTTAAAAAAGGGATTTCAGGCTTGGGGACTTAGTGTTGCTATACAAGTTCAGACACTGCTTGTTTCTAGGAAAATTGAGGTCAAAGTAGTCAGGACCACCCAAAGTGGTTGAAGTGTTCTCACATGGAGAAATAGATCTTGAAGCCAAGGATAGATGAAAAGTCAAAGTGAATGGACAGAGGGTGAAGCGCTACTTTGGTAAACCTAAGGAGTTGAAAGTGATGGAGGAGATATACGTTGATAAAGTCTGAGTAATCAATGGATCTTTATTGTGCCATGACGTTAAATCAAGCTCTTCTTGGGAGGCAACCGAAGATATACTATGTTTGGTTTTTGTTTGCTCAAGTGCGTAGAGAAAAAGTCACATGTACCCAATAGAGCTATAGGAATTGAGATAATGCTTGAAATTCATGTCCTCCAAACACCGCATAGAGCTGTGCGACATGCCGGCTAGGCTCCAAATGGAGAGGCACGACACAACGAGCCTGGGACCGCAGTGAGAGATGCAACACACCTGGTCTATAGCAAAGCGAGAAAATCCCACAGAAGATGAAGATTAGAGGACCAGGGACTTCTTCTACCACTCTTTTACTTATGCTTTATTGTTTTAGCACTGAGGACAGTGCTACTGATTAAGTATGGGGCGGGAGAAGTTAAATTCATTATACAATATATGCTTTCATTGCTAAATTTGTTCATCGTAAGCCTAGAATTTTTTTTATTCAAGACTTATCCTGCTAGCTTGTAGTATTTTTTTTGTTTTGTGTGATGTTTTGTTTTTATTTTGGTTCCCCCGATTTTTGTTTGGTACTTTTCCGTTGGATAGTCCATTAGAACTGATTAGAGGGGCTAGATTTTTTTAGTCATAGTTATGACTGTTCCCATTGATAAATGGATGACGACTGTCTTAAGGGAAAATTAGTCATTAGGAGAACTTTAAACATTACGAATGCTCGGTGTTTCATCTAGGGTTATCACTAAGACTTGGAATAATTCACTCAAAAATTAATGAAAAGGTAGACACACTTATACTTTTGGAACTTGACTCCTATGCTTGAAAAATTGGGCTTAATAATGTGATGCATTTAATATAGATATAAATGTTTTTATGTAATCTTGATTGCCATTGTTGAACAATTTGTGCCATTGTGTGAGTAAGACATTTTAGTATGCTCCATTCTTGCAATTTGATGTCTATAACATGCCCAGTGTTTGTGCAAAATGAAATAAGAATGTTGAATCTAGGAAGTGATATAGGTGTTTCCTTGGTAGCCTATTTGTATCCAATTTTACCTATCTTGATGTAATTGTCCTAGTTAGCCGTTTTGAGCTTTATCCTATTCTTTTGATAGCCATATTACAAGTTGAATACCTTTGTTCTATTAACTTTTATTTGATCCAAATGATTCCTAGAGCACTTCAATTGAAAATCTTGCATAAAAAGAGCACAAGTGGAGAAAAGAGGAAAATAGCGAAAGTGTGGAAATTAGAAGAAAAGAAAAGGGCGAAAATTACAAAACCAAGAGGGTGATATTAGTGGGGAAAGAAAAAGAATAAAAAGTTTGAAAATGTAAAGAATGAATCAAGAATGAGAAGCAAAAAAATTGTGAATGAGCTTAATGTTGAAAATTCTCTACTAGTCACCCAAGTTGAAAGTTTAAATATAAAAGGAGGTATAAGGAGAAACTACGAGATAGAAGAATGTGCTAAAATGTCAAAGAATTGTGATGTATTAAAGTGCTCAGAGAGATTAGTCACTATCTTGGGTAAATAGTCTTACTCGTACCTTAGCCTACATTACAACCATCTTATGTCCTAAATGATCTTAGATTTGATTTTCTATATTAGTGGAGTATTACACTAAGGGAAAGCCTATGGATCATCTTTTGCATGCATGTTGAGTTCTTTGGGAGTGTGAGTGATGTTATAATATCTATGCCCAAGACAAAATTGTTATATATCATATGAGTGAAAGGGAATCTCTCCAAATAGTGAGGGGTATATAATGGTAAGGTTTTTGTATATCTTGATTGCTATGTTACATATGATTCATGTGATCCCAAAAATATATCTCGTTGAATTAGTTCTATAAGCTATGTGATTTCAAATTTTGGCCTTTGAATGTTGATCTTATATGCATATGGAGTGAATTATTGGAGCTTTATTAAATTATCTAATGATCTTAAGTGTAAGTAGACCTGTTCGTTGGAAAAATTTTGTGATTGAATTTGAGAAGGGAAGTAGTATATTGTTCGATGATGAACAACAGTTTAAGTGTGGGATGGTGATATAGGGTGTATTTACACACTTATTTTCCATATTTTACCCATGCTTAGCTATATTTTTAAAATAAAATCATGTGTGTTTTCTAGTTTTTTATATGATATTTGTGAAAAAGAGATAATGCACATGATTAGATGTTTACAGGCATAAAATTGATAGATTTGGACTTGTTTATAGCTTTTGTAGCAAAGATAGAAAAATTGGATTGATCAAGTCAAGATTCAAGCAAGTTAGCACCGCACCTGCATGCCAAGGCAAGGGTCTGCACGTTTCATAGGCCATAACTGCGCCTTGATCAGCGAGACACATAGCTATGCCAACTTACCAAGAGGCATGACGCGCCACAATGTCTAGATAGCTAGGCAAGTCAAATCCCAGTTCAACTAGGAAGAAAAGCTGCAAAATCCAATTCCAGTCCAAGTAGGAATAATGAAGGTTTAACATACTACTGTATATACCCTTTCTTAACATTCTTCAAGCATTGAACATGAGTACCAATTAGTCCCATTATTGTTCAAAAACAAATTTATGTAATTACTTGTTCGAATATCTGATGGAGAATATCTGTGAAACAATTTCATATTATAGTATGTATTTCATTATGATTTCTTCTACAACTTATGCTATTGTTTTCATAAACATGAGCATCTTAAATCTCTTAAGGTAGGGTTGCGGGAGCCATGTAGGATTAATAGAAGTAGGTAAAATAAAATAGTAATTTTTAATGGTGAATTGAGTGGATTATTATTCTCTTCATTTAATTATCTATTTGCATGTATCTTCAACTTGCTCAACCAAAGAGATTGAAGTTAGAAAAAGAGAATAATAGTGGTAATTTGAGGATACCAACCCTCATCTAATTAACTTGAGCTCTAACTGAGGATAGTTAATTCAAGACTTATGGTGATGGAAAAATATACATACCTAATATCTGAGAGGATTTAGGTGAAATTCATCTATGTAGGTTGAGAGATGTAATATTAACTTAATTACCAGTCTTATAAAAAATTCACAAAAATAGATCCTAATAAAATAAGTATACTATGTTATGAAATCATACGGAACACAATCCTTGTTGTTTCTCAATAATTTGATAACAACTCAATCATTGTCTGGAATTATTTATTTTCCTTTTTGTTTGCAACCTCGATTCTGAAGTATTGACTATAGGTTGATTTATTCATCACATATTATTTATTTTTTATTCTTTTTAGGATCGACCCCAACCTAGTTGGATTACTATATTTGAAAATGACCGCTCTATACTTCATTGCGAGGTGTAATTTGGGAGAGAACAATTCATAGGAAAATTTCCCCAAATTTTCATAATGAAGATTTTCAATTACGTTCATACACTCCACTTCAGCATCAGTCCATTTAACTATTGGTTCACCTTTAATCATTGTTATCGATTTAGTTGGAAAAAGTTGTACATTATCCTTTTGTTCCTGAGACTGACACACTTTGTCCGCATAGTTTTCCATATTGCTTACATTATAACATTCTTGCTGGGGAATTTGTTGGTTTTGTGATTTGTTACTAGTTTCCAAAAAAGGGAAATTTTGTTCATCCACAAAAGGTGGATGAACCAAAGTAGGGGTTGTCATAAGCGGTGGCAGTTATCGGCACTGTAAAGCTAGGGTTGTCATTAACGGTGGACCTTTCACATTTTCTGTTTTACTTTATGCTCCATTCTTTTTCTTCTCTTCTTTTCCTTAGCAATTTTTCACAATTCAAGGTACTTTTTGTGATCTCAATTTATTCACTTTTTCTTTTTCTTTTCTTTTCTTTTTTTTTCTTTCATTACTCAATCTACATTGGAAAGTGGTCAAACCACTCATTTATGCCCTTTTATTTTTTTTCCACCTTAAGACCCCCAAGTTGCACTTTTTGCACATTTTTATCAAATTTAATAATGTCAAGGAAGATGAATTAAAAAGAGGTCAACTTGTAAATTGGTTTTGATTTTCATTACGGTTGATCAAGAAAAAGGTCATAGTCTCAAAAAGGGAGACTAGGGATGCATACATTATTTGGCAGGCTTATTTAGGAAAATATGACTTTTGAAACACCAAGAAGGCCTAAGTTAATCTCTACAATCCAAAATCAATCCTAAATTTAAGCATGAGTTGGGGGTGTCAAGGCCCATAATTTCCTTGCCAAATCCCCAGTCC